>JASVER010000006.1:19613878-19692050 GCA_030449065.1 Oceanodroma leucorhoa | reverse complement strand
CCAAACCCCAACCAACCAAAAAAACCCCAAACTACAAAACACCAACCAAAAAACCAACACCACCCCCCACCCTTAAAAAAACCCCAAAACCAACTAAATGTATTCCTGGGTTTGAGTRGAGTGCCATTTATTCAGCTGTTTTGAATGCATTTACTTGAATGTAAGTGATAATCACATGGCAATAAAATTTACCTTTCTGTTCGGTAGCTTTCTAGTGACTCAGCACAGTTTTGAACAAGTCTTGTGAAGATCCACAAAGACACAGTCTTCAAAAGTAAGATATTTTATTTTTCTTGAGATGAAAGAATGGCACTGCTATACCTCATTTGAGAGAAACTCTCAAAAGAAGGCTATTGTTAGATAATTTTTGATACTGTGCTACTTTATAATTGAGAAAAAAATGATGACATTTTTCCTTTCATGTCAAAATGCTTAGAAAGGAAGGTATCAGTTGTTATTCCTGTCTTCCAGATGGAGAAATTGAGGCATTGGGTGGTTTGTGTGTTAAAGTCACACAGCATGGCAGCAATTAAAATCTGGCAATTAGATGTGTACCCCTTAATGCCACACAAAAGCTTGGAGTGGCCGACAGAGACTCTGAAAGTTCCAAATGTGATTGAGGATGATGAAGATACTCTTGTAGGGGACATTCAGGAGATGGCACTTAGGGCAGGAGAAGCCTGTCAGAGGCAAGCTGAAGGAATAGAGTAGCTAAAGGATTTGAAATAAATGCTAAATGGTCCTTCAGGTATATTAGTAATAATTAGCCTGTTAGAGGGTCTAGTGCCAACTGATGATCAGGGTACAAAGGGAACACTTGGAGAGCTGAGAAGCTGAAGAAACAGAGGTCATTCCCCAGCCAGAAGCCTCCTCAGGACAGGGCAAAGGGAAGGAAACCAGCAGAGGATCTGCCTGAAACTGAAGTGACTATGGGTGGAGTTTTAGAGAAAAATCAGCACTAACCAACTGAGTTTTCACCCAGAGCTCAAAGAAAACAGAAAGAGAAAATTGCTGAAATACTTAAAAATAGTGTGCAACTCTCACTCTAACGTAACCTTCCTTGGTATCTGAGGACTGGAGTTTGGCAAATGTCTCGCCAACCTTTACAAAAGGTTTCAGGAGGATCCAGGGAACTAAACTTGCCTGTCAGATTACAGACCTAAATGGGAATTAAGATAAAGGAACTATGAATCAGTATGTACCCAGATAAATACTGTCTACTTGAAGAGAGTCAGCATGGCTTTTGTAAAAAGAAATTCAGGCTTACAGACACATCTGGTGTTCTTTGAAAGGGTTGACAGACGTGTGGATCAGAAAGATTCCGTAGATGTGGTTTATGGAGACTTCTAAAGAGATTTCAGTAAATTCTCTCACCGAAGATTTTTGAAGAAACTGAGTAGCTATGAATGGAGAAAATGCATATGTATGCATAAAGACTTGATTAAAAAGAGTAGGAGTAAATGATGAACTCTCTTATCAGGGCAGGTCATTCAGTGGAGTTCCACAGGAACCTGTGCTGGGACCTGCACAGCTCAACATYTTCACAAATGATCTGGTAAGAGGGTGAATAGTGTAGTGATAAAGTTGATGATGGTACAAAATTGTTCAGGATAGTAAGGAGAAGGGCAGTTTAAGAAGATTTGCAGGAAGGCTTTATATTTACAGTTTGGAAATTAAAATGGCAGATAAAATTCAATGCAAGTAAACACAAGGTAATGCATATAGGGAAAATMGGTCCTGGCATCATATATGAAATGTTGGGTTTGAGTTTATCATTACTACTCAGGAGGGACATTTTGGGGTTATGGTAGATTGTTGCATTGCATCAGACTTAATGCTTGGCAGTCATCAAAAATGCAAACCAAATTTCTGGAATTATTAGGAAAGGGACAGTGAACATCAAGATCCCACTGTATTAACCCATGGCTTGACCACGCCTCGAAAACTGTGTGTAGTTATGTCCCTTTATCTTAAACTACTGGAAAAAACACAGTTTTCCCAGAAAAAATGGTCAACAGGAAAGACCAAGGATGTAAAATGGCTACCAAAAAAAAAAAAAGTGACTGGATAGGCTGGGACTCTCTATCTTGAAAAAGAAACAACACAGCAAAGTATGTGGCATGGAGAAGATGGATAGGTGTGGCATGGAGAAGATGGCATGTGTGGCATGGAGAAGATGGATAGGTGTTCACTCTTCCAATTCAAGAATGAAGGGCTGTCAAGTAGAGTTATGGGGTAACAGGGTCAAAAGAAAAGGAACTGTTTTCTTCTAAGTGGTGATAGCCCTGTGGAACTTGCCACCAAAAGTTACTGCAGATGCTGGTACTGTGAATGAGAAACTGGTCAAATACTTAAAAGAAAGATCTATGGAAGGCTACTACCTAAAGGAATCATGTCAAGCTTGTGTGACTCACGAGCTGAAAATAGTCAGAGTGTGGGAAAGCACCCAGAGGAAGCATACTTGCCCTGTTCTTATTCTTCCTTGGACAGCTGCTTTTGATCACTGCTGTAGAAAGAAAACTGGGCTGGGTGAACCTTTGGTCTGAACTGTTGGAGCCGTTTAGTTGGGAATGCAGGCAGCTACTCAACAGGCAACTGCATGACATATGCTATCCTGAGGAGCTGAACGATACCCGAGCTGGCTTTAAATGAGCTACCTCAGATGCCAGTAGCAGCCTGTCCTCTGGCTGCACGGAGAGCTCATCCTCTCAGTGGCATCAATTAGCCTGTGCCGAGTTTCTTGCTGTCATCACTGGGATGTTCCCAGTACTAAGCTAGCTTATAGAAAAGTATTGCCATACTACACTACTATTTGCTGTGTGGGCATACCCACTGTCTAAGTGGGCATGGTGGTGCGCCAATTATTTTGGCGTAGTCTACAAATATGAAGTTGCTAAATTCTCAAAAGCAGAAAAAAAAGATTCCAGCTTTAACTCTCAGTTTGTTTCCATTTTCTATTTATTAATTTCACAGGTCTAATAACTTTTCTAAGTGTCRGCTCCAGTACACTTAGCTTGGGGTCTGAAAATCATTAAATTTTTTTTTTTGGTTCATGCATCACTGTCAGCAATAGTAAAGATATGCAGCCAGAACTAATGCTGTATCAAGAATAGACTCCAGTGTATTCTCTTTTAACTGTGATGGCTTTGAAGATCTAATAGCACTGAAAATTGGTAAATAACTATTTTTATCACTAAAGTCAGCAGTTCTGACTCAGAGTGTCCGCTAAGGAAATGAACTTTGAGTAACAGGATTTTTTAAAAATATTGTCACTCTTTATCTTAACGACACTTTAAAAAGGAATGATGTCTATTATAGAAATGAAAATATTATATTGGTGTCATTACAAACTAGTGAAGAATGTTACTAAGTACTTATGTAAATTAATATTATTACACATTTTAATCATGTGATTCTCGGGGTCTCCAGTTGGGGGCACTGGGCAAACATAGAAACATGGCAATGGCCAGCATAAATGAGGCTTGTACCTAGTCCAGTGTTCTGCTGAARGGGGGAGGAGGGGGGACAAAACAGCAAAAAACAACAAAAAACAACAGCAAAACCCAAGAAAAATGGATGTGATATACAGTTATTTTGGATTTAGGAGTGTTTTAAGATGAAGTAGATTTCATTTTCAAAACTCTCTTGCTTCTAACAAMCAATTGTACTGTTTTGTTTTCATTACCCATAAATCATCCAGTTTCTTCTGCAAAA
This sequence comes from Oceanodroma leucorhoa, assembly GCA_030449065.1. Lineage (NCBI taxonomy): Eukaryota > Metazoa > Chordata > Aves > Procellariiformes > Oceanodroma > Oceanodroma leucorhoa. The sequence goes on along the minus strand of JASVER010000006.1, from coordinate 19,688,336 downwards.
CTAAGAATCAGTGATTTTAAACCATCCTCTTAATCAATAACTTCAAATTCTAGTGGGCCCRGGTAGAAAAGTTATTGTAAATTTAAATTTGTTATCATTCAGTTTCATTAAACATTTCCAGCSTAGCATAAATCATTGGCTCTACCTACCTTCAATATTGCTATTTATTCATTTACATCAAGGGAAGGGCTAGAAAAAAGTAGATGATGCTCCTTATTATTGTACAGTGTAAATAAAGCCCAGCATGCTTTAAGGTCTGCATGGGCCTATACACACACAGATTTAGCATCTAAAACAAGACCTAAAGAGAAGATATGACATATTATTCTGTTCAAGGAATATCAGTTATGCTATTAGGAATATGTCATAGAGACCAATGGTGGTTTCATGGTTTCAACTCATACCATTTAAAGAAAACATTATAAAATACTAGTTCAGGAATTCATAGTCCTAATTTTGTTGATAAGGTTTTCTAAAACAGGCCAGGCAGATGATTTAKAAATTTACTAAGTTAAAAGTGAATCAGGTATTCAAAAGTAAAATTTGATAGCAGCTATAGGAGAATCCATGAAAGGGTGAATATGCATATTGGGACTGCACATCTGTAAATGGATGTACCGATAAGGAAAGTAAGCATTCAACGTTGCCAGGCTCATAGTAGCCTAGATCTTCCTTCCAGCTGATATTTTTAACTAGATTTTGCAATAGTGCGATGGATTTCTTGGTCCCTGGAGCTCCTGGCCTTCTAGCTGACCTCTGTATTACAAGTTATGACTGCTTGCAAAGGATTGAAGCCAAAAGTTTTCGTCCACATCACCGGCTGTCAAAACACAGGGACTTCTGTCTGGGTGTAGATACTTAGTTTTGGAAAGGCCGGATAGAACATTTCGTTCATCTTTCCTCATGCTTCTCCACGCACACACCGGCACTCACACGCATGCACACAGACACACCAACACACAGACACACAGAGAAACAAACCAAAGCCCTAATCATGCTATACTACTTTAGTATCTTCCATGTAACCATAGAAAGCAATCTATAAATATTAAAGCTTCACAGCAGCAAAAGCATTAAACCCATTAAGTAATCAGAAAGCTGAAATAACTACCAGCTGGTTGGTTGCAAGGTTAGGAAAGGTTCAGGAGTTCTAGCTTCCAGTCCTTTAATCTAAGTCATAGGCCACAAATAAGAAATTAGCCTGGAATTCATGATCAACCTTGAAATAACAAAACTTTGTTTAYACCTTGACAAGCAGTAAACAGTACCAATTTCACTTTATAAGATGCTTATTGTTGCAAACCTATAAAACGTGTTTGCTTTTTAATATCTCTGTGTTGTTTTAAGAAAATGAAGTTGCTCCTGGACCTTGAAACTTAGAGTGAATTAAATGACACATGAATAAATATATATTAATTCTTTTTTATTAAAGTATCAAAACAAACTTGAGAATAGAAAACAAACTGCTGCTAATTCATTTTAAAGGTTCTCCTGAATAAAGTATATTTTTAGAAAACTCATGCAACATACTACTCCTGTCTAGCTGTTTAAACATTTTTTTCCTGGGCACAGTCAAATGAATTTGAGTACCATCATTTCTAGAGTAGCGTGCAGGAGCACGCATGCACACACACACGTACAAGCAGTAGAAAGCAGCTATGACTGCACATATAAAGAAATAAAAATAGATTATCTTCTGACAATAGTAGTGGTACCATATTAACATTTGGCATGCTAAGTAAATAACATCAAGCAACAAAAGCATGACGCCTGCGTCACCAGTGATACGGTTAAAAGCAACCATACAAATTCCCTAAGGGAGACACATGAATTCTGTCATTATAGTCTAGTCTCTGTGGTAACACTTTAACAGTATAGGAGACAAACAGTTTTGTCTGCTGGTATTTGATACGCAAAAGGCAAAGCCAAGGTGTACAATAGCGGGATGATGCCTTGGTTTTGTATTTATTTCCACATTACAGAARTCAAATACCAATGAACATAATTTGACAAGTTTATTGTAACACACATCATGTATATCCATTCTCTGATAAACAGCTGGCCCAATTCCCTGGGGAACTTGCCCTCTAAGCCAGGGAAGTCACAGCCGAGGCTCCAAACTCTGCCTACCAGACACAAATAAAACTCTCACTGAAGTCAATGGAAGCTCCTTCCAACATACAGAAAGACAATGGATTCTCAGGACAGAATCGGATCTTGTATGTCATCTTTGTAATACATTCACTTTTCAGATACATGAAGTACATACCTTTAAAATGTGATATAGGACATTACAATATATCCAGATCTTAGGAAAATGTACTAAGAAGTTCTGTTGCAGAATATAACAATCATATAAGGATCAGGTATGATATCTGGTAGACTCATCTGGGACTTGTAGGGTAAGAAGCTTATGGCTGAGGTATCTTTAATTTTAGCCTTTAGAACAAAAACACAATTTCAACACTGCGTGACTGATGTAAAATATTATGTACTGTAATCTCCATTCTTATTGACATTGAGCAGCTAGACACCATTGATGGAGGTACAGAATTTTGGAAGGTATAATCTGCACCAAATCGTTCAAGATACTCTGTGCCTCATCTGTGGAAAAAATGAAGGATAAGTGTTTTCAGTAGTGGTGTCTCAAATACAACTGGTGAAGTTTAGGAATATATAATATTAAACACCAAGAGATAAAATTAAGAAGACAGCACAACACTTGTGTTTTCAGTTTTATCTTGCTCGCAGTATTTATTAACTTTACTCATTATGATATTAGTGATAAATAAGGATAATATTTTCGTTTACAAAAAATTGTAAGGATATATTTTATAGGATTAAACAATCTGAGAATTTCACAGAAACATCAGAATTTAAACACTCATAACTCCAACTGTTTTGTCCAGCAGCTCTTCTACCAGTTCAAAAACATCTATGGTTAGTATTTAATAAAAACTAAAAACAATTATCAAAACTCGTCTCCTTTACATTCTAAAAGTAACACTTTTGATTGACTGTAGTTGCCACCCAAAAGTAAAATAAAAGTAGCTGCAATCATAATTTTTCCCTCTGAATCACCTGGCAAAAGGAAGTAATCCTGACCAGGATGGAAAAAGCTTTGTCAAGCTCTTACACTTATAAGAGCTATCTGCATAAGCAGACCCGCTGAAGTCTGTGGAACCTCTTCTGTGAGTGAGGGTTAATAGCATGAATTAAGGCTTGTAGTATTAGATCCTAGATTAATTTTTTTTTTTAATCTTTTCGTGATTCATGAGCCTGTGATTCAGTCCTGCAGCTCTTTACTGAGGCAAAACCTGTATCAATATCCCTCCATAGTTAGTTTCCTCTTTCCAGTGGGTCCAATTCACTGAGTCACCAAGTGGTGGTACAAGCTACTCTTCAGCAATTCAAGGAAAAATTGTAGTCCCCAAAGGATAGTAGGTGGGGTTCCAGCTCATAAAATAGAAACTTAGCTACATGGACATTTTGCAAGAAACATTTCTTTGTCACACCTACTAGGCTTTTCAAATTCAGTCTCTGAGATGAGTCATTGAAAAAACCCACACAAGTGTTGTGAAAAAAATGACAAAGCTTAGTTGGAACTAAAGGCTTTTTGTGTGTTTGTGTATGTGTGTGTTAGGTTAGAATGCAACATTACGTATCAGTACATTCTGCCAGAAACCATCCTGCTGGAAACTTAAAAACTTTAAAAACACTCTCAGTCTGCTTTCCCTACCAGCAACAAGGAAAAGTAGTGTCCRTCCAGCACAGCTGTCTGTACCATGTGCATCATCGGAAGTCATAGTGTTCTAGCACAAACGTTGTGAGTGCAGATACTGTATACTAGCAGAGAGCTAAAACKTCTGAAGCTGTTGTCTGTAGCTCCTAGGAACAGCAAGTATGACAGGTGCAAAACCTATATTTGAGGCAGAAGACTCTTCAATTTGATTGAGACCAGATCTTCCAAGGGGAAGAATCGCTGTCAAGCCAAAATGATTCTTTCTGCTTAAGAGAGCAATCTGCCCTTCCTAAAGGCTCTTGACTAATAGAATCCTACACATTATGTCAGATCCTCCATGGATTCTGGTAGTTGTTAAAAACACTATAAATATTTCCATGTTTTCCATATCACTTAACCTTGTAATGTGCCTTCTTTGATCTGTTGAATAAAAAGATTCCTTTCATCTTCAGGTGTCCTTCCGTTTTGTGCCCGAACTATACAAGTGGGCCTGTGAAGATTTAGCATGTATATCAAATGCTGCTTCTCATTCTTCAGCTCTTCGATCTGGGCTTTTAATTCTGCATTGATAGTTTCCAGCTTTTCTGATTCCTAGTCACAAAGAACAGACACAACTATTAGACTGAGTAGTTCAAATAGTTAATTGCAATGTTTATCTAATAGTTGCACTGGGATGCAATAGTTTTATTGGTGGGAAAACATATGGCTAGCAGAGAAAGAAATTGCATGTTCTTAGTGTCCTGTAATGATGAAACTATACATCCCGCAGTCGATAATAGTCTAAAAAAMCAGATTGACAGTTACCTTCTTTGGCCTTTAGAGAAGTGTAACGGAAGTTGAAAAGCCAAATTCAGACTTGTATTCACTTACAATGACAGGTATCCAAAGCATTATTGCTATCTTCYGCAAAATTATTCTGAACTTTTGGGGTCAAAAATTGACCCAAAATTATCTACGCTTCTTATTAATCCCCTGGAACATCATGTCACATATCTGTAAACCCATGTTAAGCTACAAAGGAAGGACATAGCTTTTTTTTTTCCCCCATCCCTGGATATAGGAACAAAGACAGGCCTGATGCTGCCGTAATATAGTTTTATATCATGGCAGAGCAGGTGAAGACACTACTGGAGTCTTAGGACAGAGACTTCAGGGCTAAACTACTATGCCACTCATTTAATAAAGAAGTCAGMGATTACTTCTCGGTGTTTGTAGGCTCTTGGTCTCCACAATGGATATTATGTGAAATGAGGTTTTACTTCTTTTTGTGTTCAATGTACACATTCAAATTCATATTATCCCCATAGACAAGACTGGTCACTGAAACAGTAATCTCTTTTCACTCCTACCGTGCTTCCACTTTTTTCCAATTTTAATCAGGTTTGATTTAATATATAGCACATTCATTTATTTATAATGTTTTGACAGGTTTACAGAGTTTTGGATGACATCTTTCTGTATTTCCTACTATGACCGTGCCCCTGTGCTGTCTCTTCAGATCCTGGCAGGATGACAGATTAAGAACAATTCAAGCCAGTCACTTACTTTCTGCAAACATTCTGTTTTTTCCTTCTTTTTGTTTCGACACTTTGCAGCAGCAATTTTGTTCCTTTCCCTTCTTCGCTTTTTTCTTTCATCCTCTTCAGGAGAAAACTATCCCATAAAAACAGATACACACAATCTGTAAGATGTCATAAATACTYGACCTGTGTTTTGATAACTTCTGCATTTTTAAAAGCAACATGGATAGTGTTGTCAGTGCTCACATCATGAGTTACATAAGGATGCGATTCTGACCTTGCTTGCCATACAGTAAAATGGTAGTAACTCCATTAGAATTGTCAATAAAAACCTGACTGGAGCTTGGATGGATGTAAAACATGTGATGGCTAATTTTAAATCAATGGTACTCAGAAAACTTGTCGAGCATCTCCCCAGGCTGACTCCCACACCTCCATCTCTCCTCCATTTCCCAAGGAGGAAAAGGAGCGAGGGGCACGGGGAGCAGAGTGGAGGATGTGGCATGAACGAGTGAGTGAACTAAAGGCAGCACCAAAAAGGCGATATTAACACACTCCTTCAAGCTTTGTTTTGTTTCCTGTGGAGGCTCAGACCAAGGTGTAGCTATTTCCCTAAATTAAGCTATTTCTCCACTTTAAAAGAGAAATGTTTTTCATGGAGACTATTATCTTAAAGTAAAAACCTAGTGTGGACATAGCACGGCCGTGTCTACCTCAGTGTAGCCCATGTGGGTCCTACTGCACTGTCCTCACTGAAGTAAAGCTACAGTGACTTATTCCAAGTTCAGCCACAAGTAGGCAGGGAAACCAGATTAGCGCTTGCTCTAATCACTGTAAAACATTGTCCTTAGTCCATAATAAAAAATAAAATATCCAACTATAGGTCTCAATGGAAATGAGAAATACCAGAGGGTTTCCCAGAAGCACTTAACAGAAAGCCAAGCAACAGGCTTAAAAGGATCAAATATGGTGGAGAGGGTTGTCTGTGGTTGATATAATTACTGGTCTTGTAGTGAAACTTTATTAGAAAATTAATCATTCACATTGAAATGCTATTTAAAGAGTCATACCTCTGTTTTCATGATTGATGTTTCAATTGGCCTTTCAGAAACTGTCACCGTGTCCAATGCAGAAGACATCCTGTGGGACTGACGCTTATTCTGAATGGCAAACCTCAGTTCCTCTTTCACCAGTGGGGTTAAATTTGTGAAATCATCAAACCCCAGTGACCCTGCAGGGGACAAAGTGGGAACAATTGCGGAGGCGCTGACTTCTAATGCAGATACCTGGCCTGAGTGTTGGACCATCATTTTGCTGAAAGGTAAAAAGAGATAATAATAATAGTCTTTTAACAACTTTAGAAAGGCAAAATATCTCCTAGAGGTATATTTTATAATGTAAAATAATACTTTATTTCTTGCATTGCTTCAGTCCCCATTYCCCATCTACCCCAATCTCTCACTAGAGTCAAGCAGTTAAGAATTTGGTCACAAGGAAAAACTTCTATTTTAGGTTACCTTCAAGCTGGTATTTAAAAATAATAATAGTATTAGCGCATCACACAGTATCTAAGTCTTTCTGAAACTTAATCTGGAAAAAAATTTCTGTATATGTATGAATACTTYGAAGTTTTAAAATGGTAATGTGTAGCAAATGAGAATCAAGTGAATAGGAGGAGAAAGAGAATAAGGAACAAAAATCAGAAAGCAAAGAAATATTATTATTATTTAAAGCACAGAAGGAGTTTAAGAGTATCTCCATCCTCAGAGCTATACCACCACAAAATTGCAGCTTCAAATGGACAGAGCGTACCTTGATCTCAACTACATTTAGGCAAAGCTCAGAGAGTTCTGCTAGGAGCTGAAGTCTGCTAACCCAGACAGAATCTGTCACCAAATTATCATGTAGATCTGGCTACAAACTCCTGAAAAACAGTTCACAATAAGAGCCGGCACAAAGGTAGAAGTCTATACACACTCTGGGGCTTCAAATCACAGGCTGAGTTGGAGGGGTTGAGTCATGAAAAACATGAAGCCGTTTGGTTCATTCCTTTGCTCTTGTAAAATGTGAAACTGTCCTCATGTGCCCTCAATAAGAGGTTTGAAATTCTTAAATATTTATGATCAGATCTCCTGCTGATATACAACAGCGTGACTGAAGAGACTTCAGGGGAATTATGCGAATGGACACTCATGGAGGAACCTCATTTCTAGTAGTTTTCCTAAGAAAATGAACCTACCCGACAGTGCTCTCTACTTTCCTCTTTTTAGTCATTCTTATTAGTTTTTTAGTTTTRGAGGGAGACAGGCCCTCTATCTGCTTGGTGAAAATTGGTGACCCCACTGAGGGGGAAAAAGGCAAAACTCAGCAGTCAGCTGTCCTAACATCGTGGGCAACCTAGCTAGCCGATGCACACAGCTCTGCACGACACAAATCATCTCTCGCCCAGAAGCGGTGAGATGAGAGGTCTGGAAGAAAGCTGAGCATTTTTTGTGGGTGGCCCAAGGGACAAAAGGTGCAACTCCATAGGAAAACAGATTGTATTACTTCCCTTATTCATAAAGTGACTTGTGTTAAATTGGATTTACCATGTTGGTTTTCCAGCTTTCCTTGGTGTGTAGGTTTTGGGGTTTTTTAATAGCTATATGGGTAATTACAGTGTGTGTTATCTACTCTTGATTAGAACTGTAATAATTATAGCAAAGTCAATTGTAATTCACTTAGTGCAGGTAAGCAAATAGTTGCCTGGGGGTAGCAGTGTGGCTAAGTTAAATTTCCACATGGTCAACCCAGAATTGCATAGTTCCCCGTACGCTACTTCTGTAACCCAGCAAGAAACGTTTAGGGTCACGTGCCTTGACAAGAAGATAGATTTTGCTCAGAGATATCTAAAAATACACTGTAAATCCACACTGCTGCAAACGAGAGTAGAATCTGCTTCATCGCTAAGTGAGGTAAATATAAAAATGTGAGGGCAGCGAATTGCCAGCTGGTAGAAAATGCCCTGTCCAGCTGCAGAGACTTCCTCACTTCTTCCTCACCCAGTCACCACAGAAGAGCTGAAGATTCCCRAGAGTCTGGGGGCGAAATCCTGAACCCAGTGAAATCAAAAGGACTTTTTCTGTTGACCTCAATGGGGCCAGGATTTCACCCATAGTTATTAAAGATGAGGAAATTATTTGGAACAATTTGTTATTCAGAAAGACCTTGGGAAATTTATGTAATTCTCTTCAGAAAGCCCCTGTTCATGAGTCACATTTAAAGTACTGATACGGTTTAATCCTGTAATCTCAGAAAGCTAACAGTTACTCTTTTCCAGCAAGTCAGAAACAGCCCTATAATTTCCAACTAAAGACCTCCCAGCATTATTTATCATTTATCAACGTTCAACCATTCAGCTCGTTTAAACAGGCTAATTCCAGATGACACTGAAGCCCTCATTGCTAGCAGAAATTTTAGCTATTTTCACTGAATGTCTGTCTCCTTGGCTACCAGTGATGGCTTCATTCAACAAAGTTAATTCTGTATAATTCAGTCAAACCAGGAGCCTTAAATTAACAGTAAAACCGTTTCTCCAGCCTACAAAATAATTAATTGGGCTAATCATTTTCCAGCACTGGTGGTTTATTCAATTATTTTTCAGTTTAGGTGAACTTTAGGTCAGCAGCAGCACCAGAGGAAACAAAGAATGTCCATGTTTTAGTAAAGTGTCTGAGAAATTGTGTTAATTGTGGATTTCTACGAGTTAGTGCTAAGTGTCTCACGAGCACCAAAAAACCCTACTATAATGTCCTCAGGTACTCTCATCCATCTGTCATTAGTGTAAAAAAAAGGAATGGGAGGGTGCCCGCAGGGAGGGGAAGCACAGAGGGGAAGTGTCCTTGGCTATAGAAACTTGCTGCTCTCCTGCCTGAACAGCTCATTGACCTTCCAGACATCCTGAAAGGCATCTCTGTTTATTCAGACTTTAGGGAAGGGAGTGCCTACCAGGGGGCTGAGGCTTGTGTAAGGATTTCTGCCGTGAGCCGAGTCCCATTTTGCAGAGCTGTTTGCCACTGGTTTGCTTTCCTGGGGCTCTTTCTTGGGGCAGGGCTTCTGGGCAGTGCCTACTAGGGTAGGCTTCCAGTCTACCACCGAGATCGTTAGGAGCCACCGTGAAACAAATAACAAAAATAATCAGCCTTATGTSAAATGTACTTAGTAAGCTGAATAGATTCCCTTTTCATAACAACAAGGTAGATCTTTTCCAGTTTCTGAGGAACAAATCTGCTTTTAGAAATGTTTTACAGGAATGAATATTAGATTTTGCTATTGACAAAAATGCAACAGGTTGCCCTTCCTTTTTCCCCGATTTTTGTACAAATCATACCTCTGTCTATAAGCCATCAAGAGCACTGTCTCATTTTCTCTGGGTTTGTAAAGGCTAGGGAAACAGTAGGAATAAGGATATCAAGCCTTAAAGCATCATTACATCTGGCCCTTCTGATACGATCTCTGTTTACTTTGTTAGACYGTGCTCATGGATCTCGGCTCCAGGCTGGTTTGAGTCCTTCTGAAGTTACTGACATTGAGGGTGCTGAACATTTCACAAACCTGCACCGGAAAGGCACAGCTTGTTGCCAGTGTCAGTTAATGCTTTATTACTTTATGCTTAGTTTTGGAATTCTCCAAAGAGAACAGCTTTTCTATTAATGGTATCCTCCCAATTCAGGTAGATTCAAGCAACTTTATTGATTTGTTCTCCCCCTACTTTTTGTTTGTTCTTTTTCTGATGATTCTTTCAATCTACAGTGAACTTTTACATCTCATCTGACAATATTTTAATTTCAGGACATACTTCCTGGCTGCGCATTTCTATTATTTAAGGGTATTCCTGTTTAACATTAATATTAAAAGTGGCTACTTCCAGTCTTTTCTTTTTTGCTGAGCTGCAGATGGCTGACTGTGCCTCTTGGTTTTGTTTCTTCATATGAATTCCTTTTCCTCTGATGCTGATGCAATAAACCCCGATAACCATTGAGGTTAATCTTAAACAGCATTAAGAGCAATTACAGTTCACAACCTCTGTGCACGCTGGTTGACCTTAAGCTTTCTGACATCCCACATCATTCCCGAACCATTTTCTGCTGCCTTCCAGCTTCTCAAATGCTGTTACTAGGAGGAAAATTGATTTCCAACAGGAAACTCGTTCTCTGAAACAAGTTTGCTGTTGTGTCACGCCTGACGTGATTAGGCAACAGTTTAGCAACTGATCTCCTTCATGTCAAGACACGGGGACAGAAAGAAAAGTGGACGTCCCTGCCTCACACCGAGAGTTCCCACTCATTTTACGCGTCTATGATATATACATATGCACACGCACGGCAGTGGGGGGGTTACTCATGGCCTGCCCAGTCCCGCTACAGCTCCTCAGCCTCTGCCCCTGCGGACCCTCCGGGCCCGCCGTGCCGCCGGCGGCCGCCTCCACCGCCCGGCCGCGCTCCGGCATCCCCGCCGGTCCCGGGGCCGGCGCCGTCCCTCCGCCGAGGCCGCCACCGCGCGGTGCCGAGCGGCGCTGCCGGCCCGGGCAGAGCCGGGGCTCGGCGGGCTCCCTCCCGGCGCTCACATCTGGCGGCAGCCCGGGCAGGGGGTTCCCCCAGATGTCAGCGCCGGGAGGGAGCCGCCGCCGGCGGGCGGGCGCGGGGCTCCGGCGGGGGCTCGGCGGGGCCGGGGCTTTCCCGGGGCTCACGGGAGGCGGCGGCACCGCCGCACCCGACTTYGCTCCGGCGGCGAAACTTTTCCCTGCCGCGGACCCCCCGGCGGGCATCTCCCCGTGGCGGGACAACCTCCCACGGAGCTCAAGCCCCCGCGACCCGCCGGCACGGAAAGCCTCGGCGCCTCCCCTCCCGCTTCCACCTACCTTCCTCCCGCTGCTGTTTTCCCGGCCGGAGGGAAGGGGCTGCGCACCCACCCCGCAGGGCTGCCGTCCCGGTGGCCGTCCCCTCTCCTGCGGGAGAGCAGCTCTCCCCGCTCCCCGCTCCTCTGCCTCTCGCCTCGGTTGCATCACCCCCCTTATATAGCCGAGCGGGCAGCGCTGGTATTTACTCTGGCGGCGAGTCCCGGGCTGATGTCATGCTATTAATAGCCTCCCCGAAAGAGAGGGAGGAGGGAAGCGGAGCCCGTGGCGGTGATGCAAGGCTTCCCCGCCGGCACGGCTCGGCACGGCGCCGCGCCGCGCTGCCCCGTGCCGTGCCGAGCCGAGCCGTACCGGGAGGCATCGCAGGTCCCCCACGGAGGAGCATCCATCGGCACCCGGACAGACCCCGTCCTCTCCCTTTCTCTTTCCCTTCCCTTCTTCTTTCTCCGGGCCGTTTTGGTGCTGAGAATAAATCAGTGTCCCTCTCACGACAAAACAAAAAGTGGAGATTGTGTAGTTTTCGAAAGGACTCAAAAATGTGATCTTATTCTACAGGAAAAAACTGTTTAACGCCCCACCCCCACTACCCCCCCCGTGCTGCTTTAGATGACAGCTAAAAGTTAATTTTACATGAAGAGGAAGGCTTCAGTTTTTACTCTGAGGAGGAAAGACCCGTTCAATGAAATGACAGAAAGCTAAAAATAATGCGGTGGGKTTTTTTTTTAACTTTTCTTAAAACACAACAGCACACGATTTCCTTATGATTTCAAGGAAAAACAGGGAGTCCCTATAGGAGAGAGGGAAATACGGTGGTGGCTGTGGTGAAGCGGTTTTTGTTTAGTTCTTTTTTTGTTTCCATAGCTTCCTGGTTTGTTAAACGACAGAAATTGCCTTCTAACAGCCCCCAAAGTGCTAGAACATAAGATGTGTCAAAAAAGCATTTACCCAGGAGARACACAGAAGGTTTACAGAGAGATGCACAGTGTTATCCAGTTTGATAATATTCCATATACAATACATACAAACTTGTCATTAAGACAGTCTTTAAGTCTCTCCACTAAGCATGGGAAGATCAGGACATTTCAAGCTTGCGGATGTTCTAACTAAACCAATATACTCATTCATATATAAAATGTATACCTTCATATGTAAAATGTATACCCTGATCAAGCACTCCACCTGTTTAAYTAATTTCATAATGTCCAATGTGGCTGTATTTTGATAATAGGTAATATGTCTCAGGTGGTATAGTCTGGGATGTATTAATTGCTTGGAGCATTTTATCAAGGATATCGATTTTCAGTACTAGTTTGAAAGTCCCTCTGAATCTCCCCTCTGTGTTCGTGTGGCTGCCTGGGTGTATATGTATATACATAAATGTACACATTGGCCACACAGACAGGAGTAGTAATCTTGGCTTTTTAAATGTCCCAGTGCTAGCATGCTCAACTTTGCAAACTTAACGCTCCTATTTTACATTTAATTGTCTGCTTTTGAAAAAAAAAAAAAATCCGGTGAGGAAGGGAAGGAGTCTGGAGTAGTGATGTTGGCTTTCCTCCTGTGGAAGGTGCAGTCGCTCCCTGTTCTCCTCAAACAATGAAGTGCACTTTGCAGAGGGGCAGGAGGGAGCTCCTCTGACCTACCTGGCAGCTCTCCGTCTACAGCTCTTGCAAGCTGCAGGCTTTTCTTGCTGTGAGAAGCTCACGCGCTCACCTATAGATAAATCATTCTCAGCTCTTTCCAAACATGTTCATTGCCTTATCTTTATTAATCTAGGTAAATCAATGTCAAGAATAATGCCAGGCAAAAAATTTGCTCTTCAGAAGGGTCTAGAGCAAGCTTTAGATTTCAGCTCGGTGCAGCCTGTGAAGTTCTTTTTACTTCAGAGGCATAATTTTATAATTCATGCCGTGTTCAAGAACAGCTGGCATCGTTTTTCTCAAGCCTAGAAGAAAAAAAAAATCCCTCTCAAGCAGAGGCCAAATGTGGAAAATTTCTTCCCAAAAGATAATTGGTTGGAAAGTTCTGAGCATGAAGTTATTGTGGAAACGTGTTAGCAACATCAGTTTTAGCAGCCATGACCAGGTGCCTGCTGCAATTCTGACAGAGATTTAGCAACTGTCCGTTCTTATTTAGCTAGCTGTACCAGCAGTGGGAATTTATTTAGGGAATTTTCAGCTAAGCAGAGCAATGTCACAGAATAATGAAGGGGGAAAAAAGCAGCTCCCTCATTCAATGAGGGAGGGTAGAAGTACCTTGGAAATCCAAGTGTTGTTATCCTGTTGTTTAAGGGTCGCGGACATCTAGTCAACAATCACAACACTTACAAGTAGGCAGATGATTATTTTGTTTTGAAATCGTACTATCTTATACAAAACTAACACCAAGAGATTTRTTTGCTGTACAATACTGCTTCACCCCTGCTAGTACCATTACTGCCCGTGAGCTACAGCCGCTACTAAAAGCTGACAGCAAACAGTTGTGTTCATTCTTGAACTACTCCTGAAGTGAGCCAGCTCCTCCCTGCAAAGCAAACAGAGAGACTGTTTCTGTGCGCATTTAAGATTAGGCCACCAAAACATGTCCTGGCTTGAAATTCTTCAGTGAAAAAAGAAAATGAAACCACAGTGAAAAATAAACCCAGTTCCACTGTGTCACATAGGTTTTATCCTGCCCCCCTTTAAAACCAAAGCTAAMTTGATTGCAGTCAAGATGTAGGATCACACTTCAGTTTAAAAAAAATATATTAATAATTAAGACTACCAGGAAGTTAAAGTAAAACCCAGTACAGGCACTAGATGCTCTGATGTTCTTTGCCAGTTTCATTTTCCATCTCATAACGTATCTTTCATTTGCCTCCCTCTGAACATTTACCAGTCCTTTTCCATTTCATTTCTCTCTTTCGTCACAAACTTCAGGGGACAGTCCCCCTGAAACAGCAGTCACTTCACAAAGGTGACATTCATGTTCATTATTGCTGCTTTCCCTTAAGCCAGGTACAGCCGCTCATCACCAGAAGACTGACACRTATTGGGTCCTTCTCTCTCTGCAGAGACATTAGGCTGAATACCACCCCGCAGTGTGGTCCTTGCAGCTCTCCGTAAGTCTCTGGTGTAAAGAATTTTTTCCTTTACCTTTTCCTGACCACACCCGCCTCCACATCACTTGACACGACTTCATATGCTGTGGGTATTTCGTTAAAACTAAAATACAGCTGTCTCCTTGCTAAACAGAGCTATAGACATCATTATACAGAGCAACAGACTCACATCCTTACAGCAAAAGCTTTCTGCTGTCTCCTGTCTTAACATTGATGCAACTGCAGGACGTCAGTCAGAGTAACACAATTAAAATCCCCGTGTCCCATCCAGATCTTATGTTGGTTTATGGTCATGCAGTTCCATTAAACCTATTTGGTCTGGTGCAAAGATAATGAGATGTAAATAAACAAAAYGTGTAGTGATATCTTGAGTAACACCTGTCTCTCTGTGTGCTTTGTGGTTTCAATTGTATTAAGTTTTGAAATCACTGTAACTCCGACAGGTCTAATTTTTCCCTGCATGGCATATACACTTCAAAGAGGTTTCCAGAACTCAGAGTTATCATGTGGTAAAGTCAGCACAGAATCAGGCTTTTTGACTCTGCCCCAAAAAGTATTCTCTATTTCTGTGATGGGAATTAACCTTCACCATGATTTTTGCTATGTGGTACATTCAGGTCTGAATCTATGTGGTAAGACTCCCCTGTTTCCCAAAACATGCACTAGTTTTGAGATGACTTGCCCATCTGTCTGGACTAACACCAGAGCTGACACTTGGGACTATTTTTTCGAAGGTTTAGATTGCGAAGGTTTAGATTGCTACTGCATTAACTATGGGAGTAATCTGCAGTAGGAGCAGCATCAGCCGTCCCCACCCAGCCCTGGGCTGTTCAGCTGCCATCTGGGGACCCCTTGGGCATCTGTGGGCTACTTCCAAGAGCTTCTCCAAAAAGTGACTAAAAAATCCTCCAAGCCTACAGTAGTGAGGATCAAATTCACTCTGGAAGGTTTGGATCTCTACACGGGTAAGAGGTCCAAAAATTGAAGGGAGTTAAAAACCACGGAGGCCAGACCCTCACAGAAGCTGTATGGCAAACCCTGCTACCGTCTTACATTTAATACCACTCAAGAGGATGAGTATATATCTTGTGGAGGGAAAGCAGTGCACTATTTTAGCTTCTTTAATTCTTTAACACTGAAGACTAAATTAATTTGATCCTTGCTTTTTTCTCCTCAGCTTACCTTTCATTCCTTACTGCTTGTTTCCATCACTATCCCTCTAAATCTCCTTCTGGACATCCCACTTCCTACTCTCTTTTGCTTTGTTTCAGTAACAGCCACCTTTCCCATTTCCTTAAAACAGCAGCTTCTCCTTTTCTTTTGCCACTTCCCTGTTTCTCCTCCTCTCACTTCCTCTTTTCCCTCCCTGTATCCCTGGATTCCATCATCCCCCTTTCTGTTCCCTTTTTCCAGCAATTTTTCTCCCATTGGTCCTTCTGCTCCTGCCCCGGCAGCTTTCTAAGCTTAAATGAGTCATTTTAATTTTCTCTTTTGCTTTCTGTCATTTTACTTTTTGTTTCTCTGCTAATAAGATGGAGGCACTGATAACAAAATTACCGGTGGGTGCAAGACCTACGTTTCAAGACCAGATTCCGGTGCCCAAAATGACCATGAACTTTAATGGAACTTTACTAAATTAAACGTTCCACAAGGTTGTCAGTCATTATTATATGCAGTGCTTTGGCAGCGTGGAGTGGGGTGGCAAGTTATACAAACATCCCCTCTCTCTAGCTGAGAGACAGCCCTGACGCTGGCCCAGTCAAGTATATCTTTAGTTCCCTCTTGCTGAAGCCTTTCAAGGTTTCCTTAATTGGATGGACTTTGTGCACCAGCACAGGAGCTGGCTAAGCACAATAGCCTGTAATTACAATTCTGATCTCTTTGGATATATCCAGATAGTAACCAACAAGGAAAAGAGATCCCACCTATGAAAGAATCACATCTTAAACTAGACTGAATAAAGCAAACTCACTGGTTCCACTGAACAAGCAACATGATAGGTCAGATATATTAACTGCTCTCCAGGCAAGTGTAAATTGTATCTCCTTTATGGTGCCTTTATAGTCCCATCCATTTAATGGCAAGGAAAGCTCCGTCTTCACAGATCCTCCCCTTCATCTCTCCCTCCCCATCCTTTCCACCTTGTAAAAGCATGCCAGATATTGTCTGAAAGCAGTTAGAGATTCATACCAAACTTCATCAATGGCTTTATGTGTAAAAAAAATGATCACCGATTAAAGTAAGTACTAATACCTGATCCAACTGTTACTGAAGTCAACGTAAAGATTCCCGTTGACTTCAATGAGTGATAAATTTAGCCCTCAGGGACTATAAAAAATCAACATTTAATCACACTGGTTCTCAGCGTACAAAACTTTCCTCTTGAAATTACTTGAAAGAAATGCTTAGAAATTATTCGCTGACAGTGTATGTTCCCTTAGGTGGACTAATGTAATTATGGTTTGTATTCTTGTAGCCTTCCAGGTAAACACAGAGGGCGAGAGGAAGCGAGTGAGAGAATATGTCTATTTTTATTGCGCTAAGTTACAAATATTTTGGATACGTTATGGAATCATCATGCTGCTACACACAAATACACACACACACAAACACATACCCCTATAAAAATGACCTGTTCCCATTGATTGCCCTTGGAACTGTGCATATATAAAGAATACTCTGGGACTTAATATCATTAATGATACTTTAAACAGCTCTTCTCATCTGCCTGGTAAATATGTAAATTACAATTTGCCATAATAATTACAAATGCACATTTCTAATTATTCAACATTGATTTCTACATAAATACCATTTCAAATAAAAACAATGTATGACACAGATTTGCAATCTACAGAAGATTCAAAACCAAGGCTGCCATTGCAGCTTTCACTCTGCTTATCATTTGTCCTCTCACCTACTTCACATGTGCCCTGCCATGAAAGGAACGCATGAATGATCTTAACTTTCAGCCTCTTATCTTTCCTGATTTATTTTTCTGGCTTTAACTGTACAGTAACTTGCCCAGATAATAAGAAGAAAGTGTAARTAAAATGAAACCAATAGAGCTGCACACAGTTTTAAAATTAGACTGCCTTAATTGCAATCACAGAAGCATTCCCTGAGCCCAAATCCTGACTTCCTGACTGCTCTGTGGGTATGGAAGGCTGCCGATGAGGCCACTTCAGCAACGGGGGAAGATGCAGGGTGTCACTGCACCCACCTGGGGTTCCCAAGTGGCGTCAGTCCAGTGGGGAACAGCACCCACTGTGGGGTAGGGTCCATCTTCTSTCCGGTGACAGTTTGAAGCAAAATGGTTAGAGAGAGAGAAAAGCGGACTGCAGGATCCCCCTTGTCCAGGGCATGTCCTCACCAGAAGGCTGTGAAATCATGCACCATCTGGTCTAACTGGCTCGTAACTTCATGATAGGACAGCTTGAGCGGGATAAGTCTAGAGTAAGATTCCCCAAACAGCACGGCCGATCAGTTTGTGGTTAGATCATTTCTCCTCAGAAAGAGGGGACATGAGTTTCATCCCCCTCAGCCAGAGGTGAGAACCCAGCTCAGGTTTTTCCCTCCAGACCAAGTGCTCTTGCTGAGGGGTTTTTATTAAAAGACCAGCTCAATCCCTAGTCCAAGTTTAGAAGGGAAGTTTGGGGCATGAATGCCCCAATCACAGTGGTGCTTAACTCTGCATTGCGGGTTAGATGGTAAGTGGGAGAGATGGGGACACTGATTTTCACCATGCCCAGCCTCCTTCTGTGGAGCTGGGCTTTAGTCCTTCTACACTGGAAATAATTACTCACGAGGCAGCTGATGACAGTGCTGCTCACTGGACTGGGAGTCAGGAAGTGAGAGGGCTCCTTATTCACCGTCTTTGTGATTTCGGATAACCTGATGGTCTTCCTTTGGTACTGTTTCCCAGTCTGTTGAATTGGATAACAGTATTTTACATTCTAGGGTGAAGCAGCTGAGATTCCCAAATGGAAATCGTGGATAAGGCTGGTGTATTTTATTTTTATGTCTAATTTTAATTAGCACTCTAATGGGCCACCAGACCTGGTCCTTTTGTTGCTGGATGCTCTCTAGATGCATT
The DNA here is from genome assembly GCA_030449065.1 of Oceanodroma leucorhoa. Classification (NCBI taxonomy): domain Eukaryota; kingdom Metazoa; phylum Chordata; class Aves; order Procellariiformes; genus Oceanodroma; species Oceanodroma leucorhoa. Next base: position 19,669,982 of record JASVER010000006.1, on the reverse strand, counting down.
ATTATCTATTCTTACCATGCAATGTGTGTGTCGCAGTACTATTTAGCAGCGCCAGTAAGGATTCTGGGTGTGGTTTTCTTATATGCAAGAGTTTTATATTGAGCCCTAAAAAGGATGACAATCTTTCAACTGTCAAATAGAAGCCCAGATTCAGCACAGCAATTAAATACATGGCTGAACAGGCCCTGTCCAAAAGCCTTGCCTAACTTAAGACTTGCTGTTAATGAAGATCTCAAATAGCCTCTATAAATATTATAACTTATTCCTGTGGAACTATATTTCTTYTAACACATTTGGGATGAGAGCACCTGACAAGGTATAATATTGTGGTCTTTTGTCAAGGTCCTTATATTGGTAGTTTTCTTATCTGTATGGGCTGATCGATTAATTCATTATAGACCTTTGAAGTACAGTAATTACTGTTATTTTTCTAAAAGAACAAAGGTTTAGAATTTGAGTAGATGCCAAATTATTGAAATAAACAAAAACCTAAGAACTTTAAAGAGACCTAGAGCACAAAAGCAAAGTTTGACATACGAGAACAGAAGCAGAGTGTTTTGTCCACCTCTTAACACTGCAGCCGGCATTAATGGTGGATGTTAGAGGAGTGTCTAGTTAGTAAAAGATAAATTACACTRTATCTCATAACCATCTCTCAGGTGAATTGTCTTTTTATTATTCTTTTTCACGCTAATTCTAATGTTTGGGATTTATCAAATCATTTAAGCCTGCTTTTTCAGAARGTTATTTAGAAGTAAACATTTCCTGCACTGAACTAGGAATGCACATAATTAATATCTGGCTGTTCGCACACACCGTCTCACATGCGCATGCATTTGAGGCCATAGGCTTTGCTGGCTGAAGCGTTCTTGGAAGCCTTCCACTCTGAAGTGACTCTCCCTACAGCAACAGGAATAGCTAATGTGTGTCGTGTATAAGCAATGATGACTGTTAAGAAAAGCATTTTCTGGGAGTTTAACAATCAGTTGGAAGAGTTTTCATCTCCGTATCTGTGCTCAGCTTTTACTGGCAGGAGAAGCCTTTCCCATCAGGCATTTTTACTGTTATACTTCCTGAAAATGTAAAATATAAAGAAGAAAAAAGGATCGGCTCTGCTTTACTAGTAAAAATTAAACTCCAAATGCAGCAAATAGGAAATAGTAGTAAAAATAGAAATAGGACTGGACCCAAGGCCCTGGGGACTGCAGGGACCAGAACTGGAAGGTAGGAGAGCTGTTGTATATAAAGAGATTTTGCAAGCTAAAGAAAAAGGGGAGAGAAGCAAGAAACTTCATCAGGGCAGCTGCAGGACARAAAGACTTTTTGGCTGGTTGGTTCTCATCAGTTTTGTATGAATTGCGATCTGTTATTAATGGGTTATTTTGTCCCATGTTCTACAGAACCATCTCAGGCTCTTTACAGCATACGAGCAAACGTAAGAGTAAGGCACACTTAGAAATATGATGGAGTTATTAAACTACTCCAAAGAAACAAGACGAAATGGATGATTTTCTAAGTTAGGTATCCTTCTAAACTAGCAAGCCTATACCTTATAACTTCCCTATATTTTTTTGGCACTGCTTCCTGGGACTATTCAAATAATAATTTGTACAAGCATATGTAAGATCTTGCTTATGCTACAGCTTCAAGGACCAGGGAAATCGGAGAAAATCCTGCCGACCAGAGGGGATCAGCGAGGTGAAGCAGAATATCGGTCAGTGCATAAGAAGGCACTTCGGTGGTTGTTTCTAGAGACAGAAAGCTGTCCTGTGAAAGCAATCTCTAACAGGTACAGATGGAGCTAGTTAGAGTAGGCACTTTCTTATTGTCAGGACTTATCAAGACACTTAAGAACCAATGTGGGAGTTTCTCCTCAGATACCACTCCTGTCAAGTTCAGTGCAAGGTCAGCCCCAATTAATTTTGAAGGGCTGTACCCATAATGAGAGAGGACTGCTTCTCCAGAATTGCTGATTATCATTTCAAGAGTCTGCTTGCTTTTGCAGATAAATATCGAAGGATTTTTAGTGGTACTTCACACATGAACATACACACGACTTTGAAACTGTAAGGACACTATTCGCCCCTTATATACAGAAAAGAGACGGTGATACACAATCAGCCATCAGTCAGCATGAGAGAGAAAGTAAAGATATAAAAATAAAATACTCCTGTAAAGGGCTGTTAGGAGTATTCAGCAGATTTCACCGTGACTTCACGGTGTTCTGTACAGGAATTCAATGCTGTATTGCTCCACATTAAGGGAGGGAGGGTTTTACCATTTTTAAGGGCTCTGTTTCCCATAAAGGGAAAATGTAGTTCAAGTCTACTTAAATTTATCATTTTTTCCCATAAATGAAAGCTGATGAAAGTAAAACGTGCTTTACCATCCCATTTTAAAGAGACAGATGCCTGTCATGTTCTGGAGGGGAAGGTATTTCCCTTGCCAATGCAGGTATTTCTTGCCCTTGCATAAGCCAAGATGTTCCACATTGTATCAGAAAAATTGTGAAATGTTTCATTAACTCCACTTCCAAATGACATCCGTGTTGTGGCACAGGTAGGTATCAGGCAGCCCCTAGCCCAGCCTGGCACTCCATTTTGAATTTATAGCCGTGCCCAGCACTTCAGAAGTGAGTTTTGCTCAAGTTGGGATTGGAGGATCAGTCCTACAACTTGTTTGGAAACCATAAATTAGGCTCAGTATTATGCTTCCTGGCTTTAGTGAGGCTGTATTTGTTACTACCATTTATACACTACTCCACTTTAACCAGTCAGATAAATCATCAGCTTCATGGCTGGAGCAGAAACTACAGATACGACAGAGTACCCAAAACAAGCCATGAACTCCCCACAGATGTAAATTGGCATAAGTGCTTTCATTTCATCACCCAAGGATTTGGCTTGGAATGGTTTAGCTTGATATTTTTTGTTGATGATTTATTTTGTGTTCAAAGCATYTGTATGAAGCAGAGAGAATATATAACCTAGCAGGCAACATTTTAATTCGGCAGGTCTTTTATACAGGTGATTTGCGCTTTGTGCAAAAGTRGGTGTGTAGGCTCCAAAGTTTTCTCAACAATTTCCTTACTGGTCTGTACAATCTCTTGAACTCAGGCTGTAAATCAGCCATGCRTTAGGCTGAGAGTGCTTGCAGTGAATAAAGGATCTCACAGCAAGGGCGATGTGCACACTGTTTTCTTTGCAGAGCGTGGGTGTTAAACATGTACTCAAGTTGTTGGGGTTTGGTTTACAATTATTACAGGTCACTATAATTTTAATATAATATAATATAATATAATGTAATGTAATGTAATGTAGTGTAATATAATATAAAATTCATTTTTCCATTAATGCTCTATATCCTTAAAATATCCATGCAGATGTCTAAGCATTTCTAGGTTTCATCACCAACTTGAAWATATGTTTAAAAACTACTCTTTTCCCTTTTTAAAATGCCCGTTGTACATATTTTTACAAGAGGTGTTGTAAAAGCAGCATTYCTGGCTGCAGCCCGGCTCTTCAGGAGGTCACTAGCACACTCATGCAGCTTCTCCCCCATCATGAGTGTTCCTACCACAGGGTATTGGTAGGACAGAGCCATGGGCCTCCTCTCTAAACTCATTCCTGTAAACTGTGTAACAGGGGAACTTCAGCATCCTTTGGCTTCCTGACATAATCTATTCATTGAATCTTATTTCTGAATGTGCCTGCCCCAAATGCACTGCTTACAAAACCTGGGGGGGTTATAATCACCCTTCTTCTATTACCCTAGTTCCAAGACCTGTCCTTGTCTCTCACGGCACCTGCTGCTCCCAGAGCTCAACAGAAGGGTTGAGCAGGCACAGGAGATGAGATGAAATGAGCTAACAGTCATCAACTATTACCATCATGGTGACTGTTAGCACCATGATTGCCTACCAACATAGTCATCACCTATTTTCCAAATTCCCTCTTTGGTTGATACACGAGTCTTTGCCCCGAACCCTTGATCCCAGTTCATTTCGGTCCCAATTCTCCTTTCACTTCCCCGTGTGACTTCATGAACTCCAGTTCAGCTGCACTTCATTTGCACTAATGAAAAGAGAGTTGCGCTTTGAGTCCAAGTTCTCAAAGACCTTTGGCCTAACGTCCATTTACACTTATGTGATAAGACATCTGAATATCTTGCAAGGTAGAGGGGTAAACATTCTCTCTTGGCTATCCCTCCTTCTACTATGGCATGGATTATTTTAGACTTTATACCTTATTCTCACTGCAGTCTGTGAGGCCACATTTCCATTGATGTAAGCATTAAACCAGCGCCAGGGTTAGAGCAGGCCCTAATTATATTACAGTTTAATAGGGAAACAGATTATGTCAAGTGGGAGGTCAGCAACATATTTTTGGAGCACATCTCAAAGTTCACCTTGGTATGCATCTCTTCCTTTTACTGGAATATTTATAGTTTGTTTGTTTGAAACTGGAAATAACCTTTCTGTGAGCTTCTCCTGAGAGCCGTTTGGGACAAAGACAGCGTGCAGAACCTCAATCACAGCCATCAGCCGCAGGAGATCTGGATCCTCCTCCTTTTCAAACTTTCCTGTGATGGATTAGGATGGCAGCTTTAAAGCAGACAAGCTGTAGTAACCTAAAGCAAGCAAATCCCAAACTGCTTTAGAGAAAACCCTTGCCCAGGGCTATAAACACCCTGGCACCCAGATCCCGTATGTGCTGCAGTCAGCAGCCTTCATGTTCCTATGCACCTCAAAGTTTCATTTCTGCATGGGTGCTCAAATACATCTGCTACCCAGCTAGGGGCCTTCGTCAGGACTATGTCCAGAGAGTTCCAGATACTAAATCTTCCCCTGGATCCTACAAGGTATGTGTTTTCTGATCATGTCTATCCTATGCAGTGGGAGTGAGCGCCTCCACACGGTAGTCATGCTTTCAAAGACCAGGTGCCTTTTAGGGCACTTGCTTCAAAGAAGTGAGAACAGGGCTCCATTTCTGCTCTAAAAAAATGCTTGTATAAAATCTTCGAGCAGCCCTGGGAGMGAGGACCAGAAACAGAGTCTCCTCCCGAGCCAGCTGTCCTCTCTCTATTTTTTGTATTGGCCTCAGCAAGGAACATGGAGGGTGCTCCTCTCCCCATCTGTAGCCTGATAGCTCAGGCAACCTCACAGATCAAAAGAAATATGAGATTAAACCTCATTAGACAGTCAGTAGAACGGAACCCAGCTCTTACCTATCCCTACTGAATGCTTAAAGGAAGCAGCACTACCTCATCCATCCACCAGCATTTGCAAGAAAGGAGTGATGTCTTGCTAAACCAAAAATAAGAGACCAAAGCACAGGCAAAGATCTCAGGTTTGTGGCTCTCAAGAGGACAGAGGTGCCTCCTTACAGCTCGGGGGGCAAGTGGTCCCCCATCTCCCGCTGGGGAGGCTGAGCTGCTCCCTGCACACCTTGGTGGCTGACTTGGGAGCCACTTCAAGGGGCTGAAGTCTTCCAGCTGAGGATCAAGACATGTAAGACAGGGGGCCTAGAAGTCAGGTATTGCTGTGACTAGATTTTTGGGTGGCTGAGGTTTTATGGGAACGCCGTTGGCTCCTGAGCCTCTTCAGTAAGTTTACATCATATGGTTAGGACAGCAATTATTAACAAGGCGTGAGGAACCATATTGTTTTCTCCTGTGATGATCCAAGTGCACCATCACCAGGGACAACTCTCTCTTAGAAAGCACCATAACCACCTAATGTGAGCTTGTAATGTGACAGAACTATTGTGTGAACATTTTTATGGGTGATTTAGCAAAGTTCAGYACACCTTGTAAACAAAAAGCATATTTCCATCCCAAAGTAAAATACTGTTTAGTTTWAAATTTTTCTGGAAACACAAACTTGTGTTGATAGAAAAAAGAAATGAACATGTTAAAAAAAAAAATTMATCTCTTATTTGAAACATGCCACCTTATTCTAAAATAACCATATTAATCCCAGCTGATACTCAAGATGTTAAAGTAAGGATTTCTCTTTCCTGCTAGAAAATACAGCCACTTGGGCAGATAATCACAGCATTGGAGTGTTTCATTTTAAGTTTGATATAAACTTGTTTTATAAGATACTTTGCCTATCAAATGACAGTAAGTCCCTTAACATAAACACCACTSCAATTTTGTTACGTGAATGAGCACTTACGAGTTTGTTTTGTTTTTTTACTCTAAACGAGTGAAGGAATTTGGAAATCCTGACCTTGAAACACTTTCACACATGCTTAATTTTAATCGTGCATGTAATCCCAGTGAGTCCGGTACTACTCATATGTTTAAATTTAAGCACGTACATAGGTGTTAGCAGGACTGGGCTTTAATATAGCACAAAATCTAATGTCTAGTTTTTCAGTGTTAAAATGAATACCTTGCTAAACTCAGTTTTCTAAGAGAAGTCAGCATACGAAATGAATTATCRAAATGAATGTGTAGCTAACTGAGATATAAATATAATGATACATAATATTTCTAAATATATATATTACAATATATAATATTTCTAAAAAGTACTAAGAGTCATATGGGGGAACCTGACACACAACCTTGTGGAAGAAACCCTTAGAGAGAAGGCTACTGAGGGAGGAAAAATTTGGAAAACTTTGTTTTCTGGCAGCACCTCCCCTGGTGCAGGAGCTTCCCCTCACTTCGCAGAACAAAGTCTCAGCTTCAGTATTTGTTGACTTCAGTGAGTTTCCTCACCTGCAGAGCGAATCTCTCCACAGAGGCATTTAACCTCCCTGCGCTTCCCGTGGGGAAAACCCAGGAGCCCTCCCCGACCAGCTCTTCTCCTGCCAGCCCGCAGACACGAAAAGGCTGGGTCGCCCCATGCTGAAGCTGCCTGTCTGTCTTTACACTAACTCAGCCCTTCTCGGCCCATAAGCACGTGCTAGGGAGCCATCKCCACCCCAAACAGCAATATTTGCCGTTCATCCGAGGGTTTCACTGAGTATTTCCTAAAAGACCTCCTGTTCCTGGCGGGTCTGCTCACCTTTACCGTGGTGGTGGTCTGACATTAACATCCACACTCCCAAATCCCTTGGCAGCCGTGGAGGAGGTTGCTTGTGGTCTCCTGGCTGTCTTGCGGTGGGATAGGGCAGCAGCCCRTGCTGCTCCATCCAGACCGAGGGAAGACAACGCCACTGGGGCCTYATCCAGGTAAGAAACGGGACGAAATTACTTTCATTGCTGTTGGCATGGGTATGGACTCACAATTCTGTTTTCTGCTGCTAATTCAGAGTAACATGTTATCGGTTATCACCAAGATAGCTATTTTTATTATAGAAACATTGGGCCTTGTTACAAGATAYATATACTCTGAAAACTCAAAAAATTAATATCAGCTGATTTTTCTCTAATTCAGAAAATAAGCTAAATCTTGATGGATCTGTTTACTTTTATTTCCTTTCTAAAATAATAATGATTTTCTATACTGAATAATTGTCTGTGAACATTTTGTTTTGGGAGCTCAGCTTGAAAAACAAGCTAACAACAACAACAGAACCCAACTAACCAGTAAGGGCAAGCAGTACTCGCAAGATTTTATCAGTTACTTCCAGCAAATGCCTCTCGGTGCCTATTTCACTCTGCTATTTCAAGTTAATTCGCAAAGCTTCGGCAAGGAACAAAGGTTAAGTACTTGGAATTTGCACAGGTTGTATGTCACCRCAGAATGCTAAATAAATGTTACAAATAAATGGTAGTTCCTCCAAGAAGGAAAAAGGGGGGGTGCAGGGCGCAGCTGCCCTGAAAATCATTATAAGAAAATTCCTCTGGAGCCAAGTGGGAAAGCAGGAGGTGGAAATGCAGAGCATAGCAGAGGTGCTGCTTTCAAGACCACTTCATTAGGGGACTCCAGGTAGGTATGGAGCTGAGCTTAACACCTCCTGTTATGTATTACTATAAGGAGTAACACAACGTACACCTGTCGTACAGGAACCTGCTCTGGTACYACTGGAGTACATTTTTGCAACCCAAACTGAGAGTTGAGCTTTGGTAGTTAGGGATATTGATAATTAWAAGCAGTGAAAATAGACGTAAACACAGTGGCACAGCATGCTACGGAGGTGGATATTTGCAGTTATAAAACTACAGTCTTGGATGAACTTACAGCAAATCGGATTAAATTTAAGACTGTAAGTTGTGCGATGGGAATTTATTTCTCTTGATGGGGCTTGGATTGTTCTGTTTATGTTTGGTTTGGGTTCTGCTGGGTGATTTTATCAACGCTTTTAATACATTCATGCTGGTCGTTGTAGTAGCACTTGCCATCCAAAGCCATCTCCGCACAGCAGGTACATTACATCTCCTAGTAAGTAAGAGGTGGGCAAACTGAAGGAAACAGAACTAGAGTCTGCCCGCAGTCATGCAGCATGAAAACTGTAGCAGAGAAAATAGAAAACCTCCAAGTCTTGATTGGCATTACCATTGGCAAATGGTAAGTGTTGTCAACACAAGGTACCRTCGCAAACCTTTCCTCCTCCAGCCCTCCTCTGCCACAACCAAATTTTTTACCAGTTCTGGTCCTCATCCAGCTCTGAGAGGCAGTGACGGTAATTCCAGCATGCCAAATGTCTGGCCTCAGCAGATTTTCTCATGAATTAAAAAAACGGGGTGTGACGTGGAATTTTTTTCCGACTCCTTTGAATAYGTCTCCTGGAAAACATCCTTTCTACTAACAGTTCTGCTATCAGCRTGTATTTTCTGCATTTCACTCTCTTTCCCACTTGTATTATTGTGATATTTTACAGGAAAGTTGTTCTTTTCAGTTCTAGTACTCTAGGAAATTGTAGCTAGTTTGTGTGGGTATTTCAAAATTAGACTTCTATCTTCACAGGCTAATCCTGGGAGTGTCCTCAATAACTAAGTGTCCTCAACTCTTATGAAACCAGTGAAGTTCTGGGTGCCCAGCATATTAGTGAAATAAGGCCTCATTGGAAGGATATYCAGATGAAGTTGACAAACTTCTAAACAGAAAGTGTTCCAGTTTCATTCAAAAGCTACCTGGAAACTAAAAAAGTCAGAAAAAAATGAACGTATTTCTCAAACTACTTATAAAAATCCTGAGAAGTCAGTAATTTCTAAAAATTGCRTGGAACACTTGAAACAAGTAATCACCACTAAGATTTTATTTTATTTTTATAGTTTTTTCTTATGGCTTATACATTTTGTACCTACTTTTTCTGCTATTTATTCAGAACATATTCATTGTAATTCTTCTCTGAACCATTATCACTAGCCTGCAGACAGATATTTTTATTACAGAGAAAAGATATCTCATCGTGGTACCAGCAGTCAATTTTGCCTTATCCATATCAGTTTTCTTCTTTTGTGTTATTCACATACACACAGTTCAAAATATTTGCGAGATGACCTCATATTTTTGTTGTTGTTTCATTTTGATCTTGTTTTCCTGGCTGAGAGGATGTGTGTCACTTGCATTTTGAAATGAACTCTGGTAAATACAGCCGCTTCTTGAAAAGATCACTGCTCCCATTTGAGCACGACTTTGCCATAAATATGCAAGTGGGAAGAAAACTATGAAGACTCCTTGTGTGAACTACCCACGGGCTCGGTCTTCTCCCCATTACGGCACAGTGCTGCTTCTGGATCCTTCTTCGCAGAGCACACGACCTACCTCACGGCCGTACATGACACCGAGTGCCAAAGAAGGATAATTGTATTATAAGACTTTTTAATTCCCCAACTTACTTCAGCTGTTATCAGCAGCTGGTTACTTCAGCTAGCTGATATGCCTCGGTGTCTTGTAAACATTCGCTCTAGTATTGTGCATTACTCATAGTTGGAAAATCACTTTGACTCCTGTAACATAATTATGTTAATGTCAAATGAGTCACAGGGAAACAGAAAACTTGTATCAGAGCTGCACCTTAGTGCCAGTTTCTGAATGCTCCTGTTGGCACGGCAGAAGTAGGTTAGGGGATTTAGGGGGAAAAACAACTTTCGTTTAATGAGTGATGTGAAATTATGATAATGACTCATAACGAAGCTGGTGTGACAATCAAATTCAGATTCACCGAAACATAAAATTGCTAAGAGAATAGCCTGCCTGATTATTTATAAGAGTGAGAATGAAAAATACTGAATTTTTAAAGAATGACTTTCCCAGGAAAACTTCACAGATCTCTCTTGCACAGGAACAGCTTTTGACATTCATTATTTAGTTCCAACGGCAGTGATTTATTTAAATTGACATCTTAATTAGATTACATTTCACAGTTAATCATCTCTGATGTTTTATTAATCCTACCTCTTTCTTGGTTTAGTTAATTCAAGTGATCATTTAGGAAAAAAACCCTTTTAGCTCACTTTTGGATCATAATGCAAAAAGCTGGAAGCTCTTCAACAAGCTAAAAGTTCCTGTAACATATCTTGTCCTAACTTAAAGCAGCTGAAGGGGCCGTAAGAGCAGAATTCGTTCCAGAGTTAAAAGATACAGAGACATACATCTGTGACACACTGGCTATCTCAGGGCTAAGCTGCAGCATTTTTTTTCTGTAATATACAGAAGCGAGTTACTCTGGTATTTGCCTATCAGGATTTTACATGCTCAAACATATATCAATATTCCCACATGCCAGCCTGATGAATAAGATACACCATCAGAATGTAAATGGAGGCATTTTCTTTTCAGATGGCTGAAACATCATTCTCGGAACACAAGAGTTTTAGTATTCTGACAGATCCCACTGTGCTAAACAGAAGGCAAAAGCTGAAATGAAGATCATAATCGGATAGTTTAAGTCAGGAAAAAAAATCACTCTGGGCACTGTATCAAAAATATTTGTTGGTAAATAACTGCATTTACATTAGCRTCCTATTTGAGAAACTTAGGAGACAAGACTTACGTTTCTTTGGGAGCTCCATCTCTCTGAGTATTTCCCCTTCATCTGCTGACTTCTCATCTCATGCCTTTTCTGACTTTCTCTCCACTTACCCCAGAAACTCAGTTAATAAATTAAATCTCACATGCCCCATAAGAAACCAACTGTTGTTACTAAATTGAGTGGGAATATAAGGTCATGCCATAGGTGACTAAGTACACCCTAGATTTCCCTACGAGCCATGATCTAAATATGATGCCACAGCATCATCTCGACCTTACACTGAGTGAGGGGCTTTATTTCACAGCACATCCCCGATCCAGAGATAACCTACTATGGACAACACCTGCAGCTTGAAGCCCTCGTCTCCGCCAAGTTAAAATTGTTTGTGCTTGATTACGTCCAACATGTTTGTGTTTAATGTATCGCTAGAAAGCCTTTATTGTAGTRTTTGGTGCTTCTGTGTTTCAGTTAGAAATAGACAGAAAATTAACATTGAAGACTTCTTCCTTTGTAAATTACCGTCGTTGTAAATCAGTGACGCTGCTGCTGCTTTGGGGCAGGACCTGGCATTTCTCTTCTCCCTGTACCTGCTACGCAGGGCGGCAGGGGACTCGGCAGCAGAGCCAGGCCGCGGGGCAACTGCTCTACAAGAGTAACAAAAAGGGCAGGCGGCGATTAAGAAAACCGTTAAACGCAAACCCCGAGGAACGTCAGGCGAGGCCGATGGCGGCCTCGTCCACCGAACTGCCCAGGAGAGCCGGGGGAGGAACACCCCAGGCAACCCCCACGCCAGCCCCACCGCTTCGGGTCTGATCCCCAGCCCGGGAAACTGGGGACCCCCCCCGCCCCGCCGGAGGGGTCACACTGACCGCCAAGGCCGGCTTCCCTCAGGGGCGACACCCGGGCCGGGCCTCACTGCAGGACGCCACCCGCCCACCCGCCCGCCCGCCCGCGCTCCGCTCCCGCTCCCCGCGGGGCCGGCTCCGCTCCCGCCGCCCGAGCCCGGCCCCTGGCGAGCGCTCCGGGCAGGGGCCGGGCCCCGCGGCCCCTCGCCGGAGCGGCGGCGGCRGCACCAGCAGGGGCTTCACACGGCACAGCGCCGCGGCTCCGCGCCCCGCGCCCCCCGCCCCCCCCGTCCCCAGCTGCGCCCGTCCGTCAGGGCCGCCCGGGGGCGGGGCCGGGGGACGCTGCCCCTTTAAGGCAGCGAAGCCCCGCGCGCATTCCAGCGCCTTCCCCCCGCCCGGCGCGTCATCGTTCCGGGAAGCGGATGGCGTCATCCCGTCCTCCCGCGGCGGTTGCCGGCGGAGGGGCGGGGACTTGAAACAAAGGAATAAAAATAGAAGGTGAGAGCGGGGAGTACGGTGGCCGGCGGGCGTGGCCGCGCCCGCGTCAGCGGTGACGGCCTCGCCGGGCTCCGCCCCGCGCCGGGACTGCGCGTGCGCAGCCCCTCGGGTTATTTATAGGCGCTCCCGACGTTGGGGGAAGGTGACGTAATGTGGGGGCCGCCGTCGCGTCGCGGGGACTGTGCGTACCACGTCACGTCACGTGTGTGACGGTGTTTACAGCAGCCGCCGGYGGTTGCCTGGCGACCGGGCCGGGCTCGTTGAGGCGGCGGGAGGGGCCGGGCCGGGCCCGGGCTCCCGTCCCTGGCGGAGGGGGCTTCGCCCTCCCCGGCCGGGGCTCTCCTCGTCGCCCGGCCGCAGGGCTCGGGCCGGTAGGCAGAGGTGAGGCGCCTGCGCCCCTGGGAGGAGCCCCTGCGGGCCGGCCGGGTGGGAGCGGGGCCCTTCAGCGCCCCGGCTGTGGGGACGGAGGAAGGGCGGGAGGCGAGCCCGGGCCCGGCGCGGCCCTGCCCGCCCCGCGGGGCGGGGAGCCGCTGTCGCGGCTGGGGCGCTGATTGCTGCGGGTAGTCATGTGTCTGAGTCATGGGGGTCAACAGCTCCGGCTGAATTTATAGCTCTTGAAACAGAGAGAGGCTTCTTTGTGCGATGCYATCGGTTTTCCTTTATTTGGCATCAGCCAGGGAGCCCGCGACGTTGCTTAACCTCTCTTTGCGGGGTACTGTGTGGAAGAATAACTCTCTCACACTGAGAGCAAGAGCAAACAGCAAACCGTGCTGCTCTTGTTCCAGTACTGTGCTCTTCCAATAAAGAAAAGCAACGTATTGTCTGGGGGGATAGTTTCTACGCCCACTAGAACATAACATTCACCACAATTAATTATTACATAAATATCACATCGGGGATGCCACTTATGTTACAGTCTTAACTACAGCAATGACAGCAGTAGCTTATGTCTAGAATCTTGTAAGAATGCTGTTTCATTTCTATTCCAGTTGCCAAGGCCATCTCTGTCAAGAACAGCCTGATGATGTTTTGTAGCCTTTGTGGCCGTGTACTCTTTCTGGAAAAAACAAAGCCTAGGAGTGTCTACACTCCCCTGCAGGAGCTGGTCTTGGCTCTTTTGCCTTTTTTCTAAGAAGCAGATCATCCTACATTTAAAAAAACCCAAAGTGTTATAATGAGTGTATGTTTGAAAGGATATTGGGCCGTGTGTGCACGCTTTTAATAGTAGTAGTTGGTAGACAGGGCTTGCCCACTTGTTATTGTAACTCTTTGTATTTCAAAATTGGGTATTATAAAGCTGCTGGGTCCTTTTGGTCTCTTCTGCATGTGGGTTTTTTGAGAAACTGTGCGTAGAAGTCAGTAACTGCCTCCCAAAACTGTTGCTTTCTGTAGACAGACCAGGCAGCAAACAGATCTTTAGCTTGAGGTGGCACCTTCTCAGATTGTTTGAACTCAAGGAAAATGTGGTGGACCATGTGAAACAAGGAACTTGAACTACATCATCAGCAAGTAGCGTCTGGTCCGCTAGTGACTCTGAGCAGATAAAAGACCTAGAAAAATTCACTAAGAGTTATGCAATAAGCACCAAATAAAGGTCTCTATAAAAGACCTTTAAAGTAGGTTAGAAGTGCCTGAAGGCAAAATGAGTGTGTCAACTTCTGTCCCCATATGGCTGATGTGTTTGCATCAGCTGATGTGTTTGCATCAGCATGCACGAGCTCTTAAACTCATCTTTTTTGTATTTGAAAAATAAAGGTGTTGAACTAAATCTAGACTAATCTAAACTAATCTGAACTAATCTAGACTAACCTGAACTAAATCTAAAATGGGAATATTTTCATTCCACAGTTTAACCAAGTCGTTTATTTGAGATTATTTCAAAGTGGTTTTGGATAGGCTTAGCCAAAGTCTTGACTAGAAAATTGAAGAAGGTAGAGATTCAGCCCTTCGTGTGTGGCAGTGCATTGGAAAAGGTGGTTGAATAGTTGTTGGCAATCCTTCTTTTTCAGTCTTCCGTTGTGATAAAGCAGCATATGTTCACAGAGGTTTCATACCCAATTTGAAGGGCTTGGTTGTGCAGTGTAATGACAGTGTGGTGCAATGCAAGCTCAAGCTAAATACTGCTGTCACAGAGCGTTCCAGGGGAAGGTGGTATGGTTAGTAAAGAGTGGCTGTGTCTTTTATTAGACTGAATCATATAGAGGAAAAGAGGAGAGAAGTGGACAAGCTTTCAGAAATACAAGCCTTTCTCCTTCAGCTGCTTTAAAAAAAGAAGTTCCGGAAACCTGTATCAACAAATTTGTGCTGTTCTTAAAATCAGGATGATAAAGCTGTTCTCTATCAAAAACCTGCATTACTTCATTAGCTTCTARAAATTTAATAGCTGCTACTTTTCCATTAAGCTGTTTCTGGTTACATGCTACTATGAACACACCTGTCAAACAGAATGGTGTTTGGACCAGTATACATGTAGTTGCACAATTAATTGCTCTAAGTACAACAAAACAGCCCCAGGACATATTGTCAGTTCCAGAGATAACACTGCATCTCCTCTGAAGGTGGGATTTACAATGCCTACCTCACCAATATAGGGATGACTGTATGCTGACAAGGAAATGGTCTTTTGAATGAGCTACCAGAATACCATTGCAAAGCTTACTGTAACTCTAAAAGAAAATCTGTACTGATTGTACATCTCTGCCTGTGATGTACTGTCCTATACTAGAACCTCTCTGGAAAACAGTTAAATAATCCCCTTATCCTGGAAAAAGTCCTATGCTTTGAAGTGAAGCTTTCCCAGAATTTTCCATTTGCCCTTCATAGCTTTTAGATGGTGCCCTGTCAGAAACAACCTTCCTGGGAGTCGGTGAGTACCGAGCAGAATCGGACTATGTGTGAGTCTTGCATAATCAATGCCCTCTACAGCAGAACTACCACAATCTACTCATTCTCATCCCAGGATGTGACGTACTTGCTCAATATACCAAATGTCCTCATGGAAGTTACTGATATGAACCCGAACAGCTACCAGGCATTAGAGCTGCTCTCACAAACTGAAGGATGAAAATGGCCAGTCAGCAGCTGGAGAATATTTTCACAAAGCAATCCAAGGGGACTGGTAGAGTGCCTCCAAAACATAAGCCCAGAGCTTAACTTTTTTAACCCGGGTGGACACTTAAAAACTGGTTTCAACAGAAACATAAATTTGGTACTTAATTTTGGCGTTATTCTTCCTGGCAGCCCTTTGCTTTCCCACAGGCAATAATTAACAGCTGTTCTTTAAGTTCAGTGATGATTAAGGCCCCTCCTCACTTCTAAGTGCTAATTACCCTTTTCTCTAAAAACATCTAGCTTTTTAGCATAATCAGGGTATTTTAATTCTTAGGAGACTTAAGAAGGTCCACACACTTTTAACAACTTGGGTCTATTGATCTGATTAAAAAAAAAAAAAAGTATTTTCTATTGCCTTCTATGTCCTTGCCTTTTATGTCTGGAATCTGTTTTCGGGGCAGACTGGAAGGAGTTTCTGGTGGAAGTTAAGAAAGCGATATGTATTCTCTGACTCAACAGAGCTCTTTGTTTTCAAGCAATAGAAATAAAGAGTATCTCTTTTGAGTTTCCTTTAATTATAAGCCTGAGGGTAGAGGGAAAGGAGGAGTGATTTTTGTTTCTCAATATGATGTTTGTGATTTAGTTCTGCCTGGAGGAGTTGCTGTTTTGTTGCTAAATTATAATTGAACCTTTCCTGTGGCTATAGAGGAGATTTGGCTATGTTACACTTCTGATTTGTGGTTGTCTTCCTTTTTCTGTGGGAGCTCTCCAAAAAGGTAAATGGGAGTTATATCTGTGACCTAAACATCTTCACAGTTGTAAGGATTTCTTTTTGGTATGAACCAGAGCTGAATGTCAAGTCAGTTCTTGCAGTCTGGCTTTTTCATTCTAGAGAAAACGTGATACATTTGAAATGTATTTGAAATATCATTTTCTCATTAGATCGTTAGGTTATGCAAGGTGGAGGATGGCAGTTACCCTTAAAGCTATTTACTACGCTGCGGTTGTGAATCTAATGAGGGAAGATGGGATTCAAGAAGGGACATGATAAAAGTTTTTGTAGAAGTGGGTATAGTCTGGATGATGAAGGTATATGAGAAAATTAATGTTTAAAAAAAAGTTTACAAATCCCTCAGTGTGTATAGTTCTGCTATTGCTTATGAGCAGCCCTTGATCAAGTGTAGGCACTAAGTCAGTATCCCGTAGTTTTCTTCTTCCTGGGAGTCTCCCGTTTTTCTAACAGCTCCGAAGTAAAGAATTCATGGCTTTTTGAGAAATGAGATTACTTTATTTTATTCCTTAGGTGATAACTTCCTTTCTCCAAGCAAGCGTAAGAATTATCAGTGATCCTGAGCATTTTTCTTTTCAGGTAGAAAAGAGTAGTTAAGGTGTGAGCAAGAAACTTAGGAAATGTACAGTCAACCACAGGGTGTTTTAGGTAAGTCACTTAATGCTTTCTGACAAATAGAGATAATACGTTTTGTACCTCATAGCAATGTGGTGAGCGTAGCATTAAGACTGTTTATCATGTAAATACCTAAGATAAGTAGAAATTGCACACTAAAGGCCATACCTGTTTCTTTTGACCTTTTACTACTTTCTGCAGAAAAGATACTGTAGCATCTGTATAAACTGAAGCAATACAGGTATCCATTAAATCTGCTGTAGTCTAATAGTCTCACAAATCAATTTATTCCATTTGTGACATTGAAAATTTGAATAACTGATGAAAAAAGTGCCTTTTTTATTTCTGTCCTCAAATCCTGGTGAGATTTCACAGCATTCAGCTCTAACAAATTTTGTGATAGTTACCTGCAAATTAATCATAAACTTTAATTCATATCATAAAGTTATCCTAGCTTTTCATTTAACATTAAGCTATTTCATAAATCTATTCGTTTCTAATTGACATTTTGTTAACTAGTCCATTCACAGGGTCTGTGCAGGATTGTTACCTGGTAGTGTTCATCATGACACAATGAATTACAGGATTTATGAACTTTTTGTTGTTGCTACCGCTGTTTACCAGCAGTGTAACTTGAAAGTTTACATTAAGTGTGACTCACAAAGTTCGGAAACAGATTAAACCCTATTGCTGCGTTCTCCATTCTAATCCTTCCTGCCCTTGCCTCCCTCCCTACCCCAATGTAAGACTGTAAAGTCAAAATGCTTCACATAAATCTTCTTGATGCAGTTTAGGCTCTTTGAAACTTTTGTTCTGTTCTGTTTGTTTCTTCCAAAACTTCCTGTCATTTCCTCTATATCCACTGGGTCTTTTTTTGTTTGCTCTGGCATGATATTTGCCTTTATCTAGGACTGCCAGTGGTCTGGAACTCTGGTTTTCAACTGTTATTAAAAAAAATATGGATAACTTTATTAATAAAGTTCACAAAGAAACAACTGTAGTATACTGTAAATCACAATGGGAAATATATTTTGCAAAACAGGAACAGTTGTGTAAAGAAGTTTAAAACATGTTAAAAAAACATTGTTTTCCCCAAGGGCTCCTGTTTTTATAACTGTTTAGATTCATACATTCTTTGGAACTTGTCTTTTCTTTGGAATGCCTTACTAAATGTGAGAAGTTGAAAATGGACTCAATAGATCATGACTGCCATTTTGAAACTTCCATAAACAACAGGACACTGTATTCTGGAACATTTATCTTAAGTGAGCACAATGCTTAGAAGAAATCCTTAATCTATTACTCAGTTGAATGCACAGCAGAAGCAAAACCATGCATGAACACGTGTCAAGGTAATATATTTAAACATTATCAGCAGAAATGCACCATACAGCTTACACTGGAGGAGAGAATTGTTGCTTTGTGAGAATTTAATCTTTCATTTCTTTGACTTTTCTGCATGTTTCAATCTCAAAATGTTTTTTATTGAATGATTCTGACCTACATTTAAAAGTAATGCAAATTAAGATCAAGCTGTTTTCCAGGTGGGGTGTGATCCTGTCCCTGTTGAGCTCACAGTTCTCACTAACTGAAGTGATGCAGGACTGGGTGTTTAGGTTCTTGGATGTGGGAGAGTTTGCTCATTCTTGGTTTCCTTTCTTCATATGGATTGATGTGTGACCAAAAGCCACAGGTTTGGCTGCTAAAACATACAACCTACACAATGTTAAAAGTGAAGATAGTTTTAAAATTTGTTTGATTCCCTTTCAGTAACTACTTTTAAGATCATTTCAAGGTACTGATTTTGTTTGTAGTCTGCTGCTTTTCCCTCTAGTACCAGGTATGTAAATTGTATTTCTAATCATTGATTTGTGTTTGAACTCAGATAACTTCTTATATCTATGTTGTTGTAAGCACAGTCTTCTAAGGCTTTCTAATTAGCTTTTGTCTAATTTTGCATACTTTCTGGAAGTGAGAGATTTCCCACAAAAGCTTGGTTCCTCCTTCCTCCCAGTAAAGTCACTAACTTACTTCTGAAAATGCATTTCAGTGATACAACACGCCTAATTATAAGTTGATTTTTTTTTTAGCTTTTTAATTTGATTTGTGTTATAAATAATGAAATGTTTTTTAAGGATTAAGTTGCATACTACTTGAATGTTATTCAAGACTCTACTGAAAATTTATTTTTATTTCATTTTCACATAATCTATCACTGTTTTATTCACATTTTAGAAAAATGAATTTCAATAATTTGTCATGGTAGCGTATGTCCTAAAAGCCCTTTGTAATCCAGAAAAATAATGATTTTTAATCTTTGTGCTATGCTAAACACAGTACTCAAAAATAAGTCTGGTTTTGCTTTAACTTCTGTAATTCGGATTGCTTTTAATAACTGTGATTGCGGTGTAGTATCCTGCCCGCCTCCTGGGCAGTTATGCCATCTTTAGTGCAATCTTTGTAAGGGCTTGAAAATGCAGATAAAGAAATCCAGGTTTTATTCTTTTGCTACTTCATAACTGCTGTAGAGTTTTGTTGTTTCATGATTGCTGTTCTGCTTAAATGCTACGTTATTTAGCACTGAAAAGAAACAGTCTTCAGCTATTGAAAATAAGAGTGCATCTGTAATAAAGGTTATTATGATTCATTTTTATGCTTGTTGTCAGTTCTTTGAAAAATATCATTTCAAATCTAAAAAGGCATATGCTTGTTTATTTAATGATCCCTTAGAATATGTTCCCGTGTCACTGAGATCAGTGATAATGGGGGGAGGTAAGAATTGATTATTAAAGGTAAGGTTTTTAAGTTCATTGAGAGTTTTGTCACTAGTGGATAATATTCTGCACCCAATAAAGTAGGAATTACCACTTATTTCAGAAGGAATTAGGGTGAGGCTGGATTTGCTGAAAAGGTCTGTTTTCACTCAGACTTGGAATATGAGGATTATCTGTTGACATATGTATTTAAACCAGACTGGTGTGAATACAAACCAGATGTTTCTGGGGAACATTTTTTATAGTACATTTGAACCATAAAACAAGGTGACACATTTTTTTAATCAGTATTTCTGATTTCGCACTGAGAAAATGTGTATTCTAAGGTATGGTATTCTAAGTGTTACTTTGCAGATTCTTGTCCAGCTACAAATAGCAATCTTGTACAATATTAGGTGCTGCAATGAAAATCTAGGTACAAAATAGAATGACCCTCTGTATAAAAGAAAATAAATTATGTTGACGTAAAACAAATAAGTACTCTTTTAAAATAATTTTCAGCAATCATTTTAAAGACTAGGTTAAATTTTGATTTCCATATCTGTTCTCACTGAGCATGTGACAGGCTATCGGCAAGTAACTGATGATGTCTAATGAAGAATCTAGTACTGAAAAAACACTTCAGTATTGTTTGACTGTATTTACCACACCTAGTTGCATTGATTCGGGGGTACCTTATTGTTATAAAACTTCCATTGTGCTGTTCATTCTCTTCCTGTGAACTCTCCAAGAATGAAAGTGGAGATAATGTATGTCCCCAATCTTCTCCCCTCATGAATGTGCGTCACGAGGCCAAGGAAGAGGTGGGACAGTGCTGTTTTGAAGCTAATCCCCTCTGTACAAGAGTGGGTTAGCTGCACCCATAGACACATAGATCTGGAGGAGGATCATCTTGGTATTGGAATGTGTTAGTGCTGTAGGTGTTGATTTATATTAGTGCTAGTAACAGGAGTAAGGGAAGTTACTTGGAGTTGTTTTTACTTCCCCCCTCCCCTTAATGTTTCTCAAAGATGAGCTTGACAGTTGCTGGTTTATTATAGTGCTCCATTTATAACAAACATTTTATTGTGATGATACTCTTATTAAAAATAAGACCTACAATTTGGACAATTAATTACTATAAACTGTCCCTTTAATGTGTTGTACTGTTCACTCTTGATTCATTGAATCACTGGAGTTTTGCTGTTAATATGATTGCAAAAATGACTCATAGTCTTTGCCTGGTTTTGCTAAATACTTAGATCCATAAAAGAGTATTTGCTTCTCACAGAATTGGATTATAAGTTTATAAGAGAATGCAGTAAATTAAAGGAGAGCAATCACACAGAGGAAGAAATATTTTTTACCCTTTCTTCACAGTCTCCTTTTGTTTTCATTGTATAATACGATATGTAGAGAACATGCTGAAAGCCATGTGTGTCTTTTTGGGTATCTTCGGACACCTTTTCTCCAAAGCTTAATGGTTTACAAAGAAGTCTGATGATACCTGACACTGGAGATGACCTGAGGTTTTGCGAGTTACACTGACAATTGTGTTAGTGAAGTATTGCGTAACATTCAGATATGACAGTATGTCCTTCCTGCTTGTATCTGCTTTCTGAGAACTTCCATTTTAGGATGTTGAATATTAGTTCACTTTCTGATAATAGCGGGTATGAGTTGTACATAATGTCTCACTGTGTACAGATGGGTGCAGACTGGAACCAGAGATCAGATGGGTCCTTTTCTGAAATACACTATGGGTGCCTATATACTATCTAGTTTTGCACGTGCAGAGATACCCAAGTTCTGAACAAGCTCGTGGTAGCCATATGTCACAGTGTAGTGTCTAGTTTGGGTCTTTGGTGTGGCACAGTGCTGTTGTGATTAGTAGAGTTCATGTTGGAACTATGTCTGAGACAATATACAAGCCCATATTGCATATTATAAACTTATCTTTAACATTTCTGAAACCGCGAAGTTCTGGTTTAGAAGAGGATAGAGGCAAAGAACACTTTGTACGATACGCTTGCACTATTTCATTAAGATAAATTCAATAAGAATATAAACTGGCTATAAAGGTGTAATAATAACCCTACACACTGAACTGTAGATACGGAAAACGTAGTACAAAAATGGAGTTAGGCATTTACGTGCTTGTATAACTTTGTCAATATAGTTCAGCTGCACAAAGGATACGTTCATTTGGCAAACGGTCGAGGCTGCTTTTTGTTTAGGTTTGCTCATACTTTTTTTTTTTTCCTCTAACTGCTTGGTGATTTTAACCCTTTGCAGAAAAGCAGGAGCATCTTAAATAACATCAGTTTGAGTGAATAAGCCATAGGTATTAGCAGATGCATTAACAGGTCTCCAACAGTAACAAGAGTTTCTAGCATTGTTTGCGAAGCCTGGGCATATAAACTCTAACCATCAAGAAGCTGAAACAGCTGCCAGATCTACTGGCAGTTGACTTTATTTGTGAGTGCTCAGAAGTCCGGGAATCTGACTGTTCACAAACAATATGTCGGTTTGGGAACTTCAGTCATCCTTGTTTAGCATATACCCAGGGGTTCGATATCAACTGTTTTGGGGTTGGGTCGTTTTTGCATCATGGCTTGTTTGATCCAAATGCTGTTGAAAGCAGCACAAGTCTCTCCATTGACTTTGATTAGTTGATCACCGAGAGACATAGTAAGCGTGTGTTAATTGTCTGCAGTTGCTAATATGCACCCACACATAATAGAGCATCGTTAGTGGCCATTGTCACTGTTAGTCAGTTTCCAGTAATATCTCATTTTCATTTTCAGGCTGAAACCTCCAATCCTACACAGTATTACAAATAAACCATGTAAACAAAAAGTTCTTGCCACATGATAGTAGGAGCAACATTTTCTAAGCTTGGAACTTTCCCAAAGTCATGCTCACAGATCCATGTGACGTTACAAAAGTTGCTGATTTCATTGTTTGGTTTTTGAACATGACTTTTAACTTGTAGGCAGCTGAAGGTTCCTGCAGCCTGTAAGCAGAAGGGCACAAAGGGCAGGGTGTTGCGTAGCGAAATGTAACTGTGACTCAGCTTTTGCTGAAAGTAACACTCGTTTCATTTCTCCTACTTCCTCCTGATCATCAAGAAATGCCCTACAGCACTGGAGTAAAGGAATACTGCCCATTTAAAGAATACTTTCAAAACTTACTAGAAATAGTGAACTGCAGAAAAGTAAAGCAGTAACCAGCAGTGTTCCTTTCTTAGCTGTGAAATTTGTGGGAAGTACTCATGCTACAGTGCTATTTCTAATTTTAGGAGCAAAATGTCTATCACTTCTTGTACAAAGATGTCGTAAAACATTGGACAAAGGTGAAAACTTTCTCTTCAGATATCCCTTAATATAATGCAGCTTTGCTATAAAGGTACTGGACTGTAATAGTAGCACAAGTGTTTTGGGAAGACCTGAGAGAAGTTCTTCCACTGATAGCACGTGTGTTTTCCCTGCTTGATATGTGTGTATATGGGACATCAGAGATGGAAAACTGAGTAGCATCAGGACAAGATGGGCACTCTTCCCATGCAGAGCTTTTTGACCTTCCTTTGATGTGGATGAGAACTGGTGCTCTTAGATTTCCTGAACAGCTCTCTGGAATGTAAATAGCATAGTGTTAAATAGGTAGGTTTGTGGGACTACTCTTCTTGATTAAGTTTGTCTCTGAGTTCTTTATGTTACTGTGGACCATGGTTTCTACTCTGCCCCTCATACCACAAGAATTCCAAAGCTTCCAAGGCAGCAGCCCCTACACCTCTCTTCCAGGATTGCCACAAGACAACAGAGTGGAGCTAAACATAGCACGTGTTCGTTTAAGAAAAGGCTTCAGAAGTTACCAGAGATACACTGACAGGATCATTTTCTTGAATCTCTGTCCCATCTTCTGTTCCTGACAAGAGGAACGCGTGGTCAAGAATCACAGGATTATATAGATTGGAAGGGATCTCTGGACATTATCTAATTCAAACCACTGCTGAAAGCATGTCCTACTTAGATTAGTTTGCCCAAGGCCTTGTCCAGTCAGGTTTTGAGCATTTCCAAGGATGGAAATTCTACATCTTCTCTCAGTAACTTGTTCCAAGGTTTGACTGCCTTCACGATGAATAATTTCTTAATATCTAATCAAAATTTCCCTTGTTGCAACTTGTGTCCATTGCCTCATCGAATCACTGCGTGTTTCTGAGAAGAGTTTGACTTTATCTTCTCTACACCCTTCTATTAGGTCACAGAAGACGGCAATAGAACTCCTCATGACTGTCTCTTCTTAAAGCTGTGCAAGCCTGTTTCTCTCAAGAGTGCTGCTTTAGTGCTATTTAACTCTCCTCTGTAAGGTTGAAGGTATATGGCTTATCTTTGGACAAGAGAAGGTTTGTTCTGTCTTCAAGGCATTTTTGTAAGATTCCCAGAGCAGTAGCTGAAGGATCATTAAAAAGCCTCAAGGCAGGAAAATATGTTGGGCTATCTCAGATAAAAGTGTCTGACCTTTAGAATGGGGAATAAGAAAAAGAGCCAATGCTTGATGCTTTCCACAAACAAGACTGGTCCTGTTGTCTGATATTACAGCCAGACACAATGACATAACAAAATTGCTTGAAACTCGACACAACCACCCATCGACCTCCCTGTTTGTTAATATCTAGGACCTTTCTGCTGCTACCCGTGCTAGAGATTTTTGTCATAGCATTTCTTCTATGGATGACAATTTTTTTCTTATTTCCATCATCTCCCTTGTTACATATCAAAGTATTCTTCCCATTACTGAGAGCTTTAGCATGTTTAGTAGTTGTTACCTGGGTATTCCTTTTGCTCCTTTGATTCCAATGCCACTATAGATTGAAGTGTAGGCTAGAAACCTCTAATGTAATTGTTCTTTGAGGCAGGTGTCCACATTGGCGTTGCAATCTCTACTGATGTTAGAAGCAACATCAGACTGGCAACACCATCCCATTTTTATGCCTCTTGGTATAGCCTCACCTGTGCCAATAAACTGCTTACGCCCACAGCTAAATTCCAGATCTGCTGGAAACGCTGCATGAGGTAGATCCAGGAGCAGTTCTCACATG
The DNA here is from genome assembly GCA_030449065.1 of Oceanodroma leucorhoa. Lineage (NCBI taxonomy): Eukaryota > Metazoa > Chordata > Aves > Procellariiformes > Oceanodroma > Oceanodroma leucorhoa. Next base: position 19,645,455 of record JASVER010000006.1, on the reverse strand, counting down.
TTTTCTCTGCCATTCCCTACCCGTCCTCTCAGCTGGATACATGTTTTCTTGAGGTGTAGGGGGAACAGAACAGGATAAGATAACAGGTTGGAGATTATTCTAGATTGTGCTCTGGAGAATTGCTATTACAGGTACCTCTCCCTGCTGCAGGACAAGGGTGGCTGCTGGGGGCTGCAGTTCTGCCACTCCAGCCCCACAATGCACACTGTATTCGCACCACATCTCCAGGGAAAGGAAGATGTCAAAATGGTGGCTTTGGGCGTTATTCCTTACTCTGCATCAATGAGAAAGATCACATCCTTCACTGCTACTTCATAAGGAAACTTCATGCTCCTCTTCTCACCCCAGGAACACTTACTTTCAGCAGCTCTCCCCAGTAGCTATTAACTGCTTCACTGAAGCTCAGTGTTGCAATCAATTTGCTGAGCTGAGCCCAAAGCAATTTAAAAAGCAGAAGAGCTGCTGCTTTGGGAAGTTCTGCTGGAGACTGATGCTTGGCTACCCCTTTTTTTCCTCCCAGATGCACAATTCCCAGTTTGTGAACTGTTGATCTAGACTGCTGGTCCAGATTATGTCCAAGATGTTTATTTCCACGGCAGAGAATAAATAGGCTGTAGAGCCAGAGACGGGTCCCTGGAACTTGTAGCAGTACTTTTCTTTGCCATGGCCTGGTCTGGGTTGTACCTATTCCTTTCTATAGATGTTCCTGCTCTACTAATTTTTTTGAAATATGGGTAATCTCTTCCATCATCTCCAAGGATTGTAGTCAGTTCTGTCTCTCATTTGTGCAGGGTTACCTCCATATGTGAGCAGGTGTCTTACAAGGTAGAGTTTAGAAAATTTACCATCATGTAGTCCGCTCATAGTATTTTCTCATCATCASAGGATGAAATCCTGAAATAGTCTTTTCCTGCATCAGATGATGTTGATAGTTGCTAAAGGGTTGCAGGTGTTTCAATGCTTCAAGATGGCTCAATGGCTAGTCTTCTGTCCCTGGTGCTAGGTAAGGTCAAGTCTGTTTGGCAGTGGTCTGATTACTGTGGAATACCTCGTTAACTCTTAATAATTCCAAACTAATGTACTTATCACTAGTACCAGGGCCTTTCTTCATCTCTTTCTACGAGGACAAAGACCTTTGAGGTTTTATCCAAATTTTTGATAAAAAGTAGTAATGACTTTCACTTAATTTATATTATTGGTTTTCCGTTTTCATTCCTGAGCTTCATAGGTATAGGGGAGAGGGAAGGTTTACAGCCTCAAGTGTCTGTCTAACCCTCTGTGTTACTCTAAACTGAAGCCTTGGCATTATCCTGTTTATTCCACATGTAGGAAAAATAAAATGTCTACCTGCCTCTCCACAGATAATTTCTAACAGACATTTTCTGGGTAGTATTCTCTTATTGAGGAGCTAAAGTGTCAGCTTGTTGTAAGTTTTTAGATTACTGTTACATTACCTAGGTTACCTCACGGTTTCTAAGTAGCACACGCAATATAGTAGGGAAGTAATTTTTTTTTCTCTAATTGGGCAGACTTATTACTTGGTCACCCATTTGTATCACTGCAAAGTGCTTTGTCACTTTGAGGGCTGATGCAGACTTGGTAATGTTGTTCATGTCTTCCAAATAGACTGTGTTTCTCAGGATCTACGAAGTACATTTTGAAAGTCCTATAAAGAAGAATTATAAACACAAGCAAAGTCTCAGATTTCCTTTTTTAGAATTGCCTGCTCTGTGAGGTGTTTTCTGCCTTTTCTTCCATTTTACCATGTGCATCCATCAGTAATTTCACATGATGGAATATAAAACAGGTCAGAGTGGTATCTACTCTGGTCAAAAGCACAAAAAAGTGCTCATCCCACTCAGTGCCAAAAAAAAAAATCTGTCTCTAGTGTCCAGGAGATGCCTCAACCAAGACTGGAAGAGATATGCTGAGAACAAGATATAAAAAGGTTAGTAACTGGTTTTCCCTTCTACATAGTACACATCCCTGGCCATATAATGTTCCTCATAATGGAAATGTCTATTGTTGTCTTTGAGAATTGTATACAGGTAAAAGTCAGWTTAAGGAACCATTACATTGCTTTTTAAATATAAATGTGCATCTGTGTGGGGGGATGGGCTACTTTTTCTGTAGTAGCAATACTTATCTCCTTGATTAATGTTGCTGTTGTCTTCGAGTCTAGGAAAAGAAATGTATTGAAGTAGATTGTAGAGCGTATTTTTGTTCTGTGCAGTAATGTTGCTTTATTTCTTTATAAGAGGCAATTAGAGAAMAAAGCACATCTTAGAATATTGTCGTGACATCTCTACTCACAAAATAAGTTTTTAGAAGGAAAATTTTCTGATGGAACTTTTTGAATCTTCTTAGGTATTAGTGTTTTTCTTGATTAAAGTCTCATTTCCTACCTGAGAAGAAAGAAATGGGTAACTGTAACAGAGGAAAAAAATGTATTTTTTTGCTAACACGTCAGCATGATCATGTGCTGATTCTACATTTAGCCTGCCTTACCCCATGTGCGGATGTCAGGGGACAAGAGAGCAAAAAGGTCTTGTCTTCCTCCCTGTACGCTGATGTTCTGTCTCTTCTCATCATAGCCACCATAGCATCCTGCCTCCGCATTCCTGGCCCCTGTACACAGTCTGAGCACTGAAGTCATTTGAGGGGAGGGAGCAGCCAGAATGCTTTTGTGTCCAGGCAGCCAGCTTTCTTGTAATCATTTGTAAGGACTGCATCAGGAGCCCAAATTGGGGAATCTGGAGAACTGCCCTAAGTTGTGCTGATGGTTGTACATGACCCTGACCCTCACTGAGGAAGGTGCAAGCCACGTCGCTGACATCCTTGTGCAACTGCTGGCATAAGAACAGCGGCGAATCTGAGTTAATGTGGACAATCTGTGTAGGTATTGTGTCCTTACCACATGGTAAGGACAGCCGCTGTGAATTTGTTGTCTCCAGACAATGGGCTTTTGTTTTCTGCTGTGTAACTCATGTCCTCAAGTTAGCCTAAACAGGGACCACAATGCAAAGTGATGCATGAGATAATGTGTCCGTACAAGAAATCCACTTCTTTTTGTGTGTTAGGGTGAATTCAGGTGCATATTCCCCTAGATTCTGTTATTACAGTGGATTTTGCTACTCTCTGAACTATTAGTGGATTGTTTGTTCTGGAGACTTGGAAGTAATTGTGAACATCTGTGAAACGCTTTTAGCATATGAGCATTGTAAGCCAGTATCCACACTGCGAAGTGATGGTGTGAGCAACTGATGAGTTGTGTAAATTGACATTTACCTGTCCTTTAATTTTCCAGTGCCATATCAAGCTAGGGCTTTTTTATATACGGATAGGACTTAATTTAAGGTCAATATTTAACTTGCAGCTTGAGCAAAGATTACAGCAAAACCAAATCTAATATCAAATTTCAAAGAAGCCTGCAGGAGTGGCTCTTAGATCAAAAAGTAATAATTGATCTGACGTGCCAGTCTCATTCATGTATGGGCCTTAGAAGAATGAAAGTATTAATTCCTATAAACATAAAGGCAAAACCTAGGGAAGTGAGAGCACTTTTCATCCAAACACGTAGATGGAATTAAAGACTACAAGGAGGCATAGTTATAAATTTGATTAGCAAATCTTGTGTGAGAATTACAAACTGTATTGCTATTATAAAGCTTTCAATTCCATTGAGCTTCTGGCAGCCCAAAGCAGACCATTTTGCTAGCCATTGCTGAGCTCTGTGCTGCCCCACCTAGATTGCTACAAGTATCCCAGCAAATTATTCTAAAGCTAGAGCAGGCATGCCTAGATTATACTGTAGCCAATGTTATGACTGCATTTTTAATTACTGTGAGCTAACATAATTTTTTCCTTTATGAGGACAACTCTTGGAGACACTTCTCTTTTCCTTTGATTTTATTGTTTCTGTTGGTCTAAGATAAAAGCCACTCAGACTAAAGGAGTATAGATGTTCTTTTTCTTATGAAAAAAAAATATGCCAATGTGAGCATATCTTACGTGAAAAAAATGTCAGTTGCACTTCACACTTCTAAAATCCTAATGATGTTTAGATCTAAAATTCTAAGAGGTTTTAAAGTAACTTTAAACAGGACCTTATGAGGCATACATCTTGGGTAATTCTGGACTTCCTAAAAGCAAATACTGTGTAACAATTATTTTTACACATATGCAGATTTAGTCATGTGTAGATCAACTATAGATAGCTATGTAGATGTTTTGTGGTAGAGAAGTGGCATAGCAAACAGTATAGAATAATTCAGCTTGGCCCATTTCAGTTTTCTAATCTTCAATGTTTGACATATTCATAAAGGATTTAGTTAAATCCTTAAATTCACTCATTCTCAACAGATAAGAATTAGAACATTGCTATCTATAGCAGCAAAAAATGGGTTGCTAGAATACTACGTGACCTGCAGTTTTCTAATCTAAATATCATTTAATCTAAATATACTTTTCAGTGGCTCAAAAAAAGTTTTATGTTAAATAAAACTGCATAGTCAAAAATCACTTGACTGGGATAAATTGGCTATTCACTAAATACAATGTAAGACCAATATGAACGACCACCAAAACAATTGTTTAATGAGGACAGCAGTTCTGCTTTATAAGAATGCTCTTCTGGGAGCTAGCGGTATACTGAATTTCCATTAGTTTCCAATGTTAAAGTGATCTTTCTCTACCCTTCATAGATGCACATCTATATCCACTGCCACCTTCATGAATCTTGGTTTACCTCCTGGCTGCATGCACTGGGAGGTCCCGTTGGCATAAGCGGAATATAACTATGCCCTGGAAAAACAGGATTTCTGGGTTCTTGTTTGTTCCCTGTGCTGGATGTGCAGCGCCTGTTCTTTCATTGCGCTGAATGCTGAGCAGACATTGCACTCAAATATTAATCCTGCATAGATAACTCTTCCTCCTAGGTCAGCAGGACTGTTGATGGAAGGGCTCGATACAGTTCTGCATTTCCATTTTCAGTTACTGTTGAAATGGCCGTCTCTTTTACCTGATAATGTGAATTTTTCACATGAAACCAGGCAATTCTGTTCTGTTTGATGTTATCAGTTTAGAATTAAAATATTTTTCTTAATGCAATTCCATATATATGTTATTCATAATTATAAAGTATAGTTACTTAATTAATCAAGTACATTTCAAAATACATACAGAACTGTTCAGGATGACCATCCAGTACACCATCATGTGTGCCTATACTAATCTATAACCTTATCTCTTCTGTCAAGTTTTTCACAAAGTAATGTCAAACTCACTGTATTTTGCAGAACAAGTTATTTGGGTTTTTTAATGCATAAAATGTGGCTAGCATTGTTTCAATGTATATATGGATGTGACTGTCCATATGATGGGGATATCAGTGGGAGTGCTGCTGTTAGAATAGGATGAGATGCTCTGTTCTGTGTGGTAGATACAATATCTGTATTTGAGATAGGTTGGGTACAAATTCCAGATTCTAATCTCTAAGTTTCACTGTACATGTGTGTTAGTATACCTTGGTATACAAACCACTGTATTCGTATATATTCTTTACCAAGCTGGTGTTCCAGACGAGCACCAATCATGCAGTTCCGTAATAAGTTATTTTATGCGTATGTGTGAATACATATTAAAATACCATTTGTATCTAAAAATAACTTACTGCTATTCCAATGGATTTTATATTTTTAACTTTTTATTGGTTGTAAATTAGATTTTCTTCAGATTAATATTCTCTGTATGACTTTCTAATCAAGAGTTGTATCATGCAGAAAAAGAAACCAAGCAAAATTATTAAAACCTACCTGGCACAGATAATGTATTTAGATTTCCTTGTAGTGGATGTTGCCCCATATTGTCACGTGCAAATGAAACGTTTTTATAACTGATTGATTATTAGAATTGCAGAGCATATTACAAAAAGAACAGTCATTTACAATAAATCTTTAGTTTTCAGTCTCGTGTTCTAGTAAGACTGTTTGGAAAGAAACCAAATATTGGGATTTTGTGTGACTTACTGTGGTAGGTAATTCTTAATCTCTGAAAAATATACATTCTACAGTCCTTGGAAAGCACACTGTTGATTGTATAGGAGGTGTTTGAGTTGCTTAATGTATTACCAAACACTTGATTAGTAAATAATGCTTTACCTAAGTGAATTTTGCTTACAGAGAAATTCCATGCTAGATACAATACACCACAGACTTAAAAGTAAATGAGAACGTGTTTTGTTTTTCTCAAATCTGTGATCTGGAATGACAGCATAGAACGGAGTTATGCTGTGCCAAGAAGCTCTTGGTAAAATCCAAAACCCCCACAAAATACACCTAGTTTCATGTTTTGTTATGTACTCTGTATGTGTGAACAAGGCTCATCCATGCTTGCAAATCTTTTAAAAAGATCATAGAATCATAGAATCATTAAGGTTGGAAAAGACCTTTAAGATCATCGAGTCCAACCATCAACCCAGTACCCATGCCCACTAAACCAAGTCCTGAAGCACCTCATCCACACGTTTTTTGAACACCTCCAGGGATGGTGACTCCACCACTTCCCTGGGCAGCCTGTTCCAATGCCTGACTACCCTTTCAGTGAAAAAATTTTTCCTAATATCCAATCTAAACCTCCCCTGGCGCAACTTGAGGCCATTTCCTCTCGTCCTATGTTACTATTATTACTGATGCGGATGTCTAGAAAATGTATGCTAACTAATGTATATGAACATGCAGAGTACATATTTCTGATGTTGAGATAGTACAGTTAATGAAATTGCATGATTTTGCAGCAAGACCAGCAAAAATTTAATTATTCAGAGGCAGGGTTGTGAATGATTTTGGTTGGTTTTTGGCATAAATCTTGGTGGTTAGCTTTGTTTCGTGAAGCAGAAAGGTTTTGGAGTGAGATATATGTTAGATTTTGTAAACTAGTTCACAGTATTTCCTCTCACTACCAATCATTCTTATATCATGTGTTGTAAACTAAACAGTCCAGATTCCAGATGAATGTTAATGTCTACAGTACAACCATCTGTTTTATCATCCTTTAGTGGTGAGTTATTTCCTCTGTTCAACTCTTGTCTATGGAAAAATTATCCATCTATGAATTAATCAGGTCCCATTATCCCCAGTTACTCTGGCTTCAGCACAGTTCTTCACCACATGAGATTCAATGTGGGTATTATTTTAAACCAGGCCTTGCTCTGTTAATAGAGTTTGAAGTTGCTGCTGCTCTTCACAGAAATGTTTTAGGTTTTTCATAGGTGAATGTACTAAATAGGTTCTTATAACCTACCTTACCTAATTTAACATATTTTTTTTTTAATTTACTGTGTTTTTGACATATCTGGGTTACTCCTTGTCCTGCTATAATGCTATATATTTGAAAGTTAGCTGTAGAAACCTTTGCTAAACTTCTCATAGTGTGACTATCTTCATGGAAGTCACATCTCATATTTAGCTGCTTACTTCATTGGTCTTACTTGCTTAAATGCTCTGCTTTATCAGGGTTTAAGGATTTAATCCTTTACTACACTTAAGTATTGCATCACATATATAAGATCAAAAAAGCCAGTGCCAGGCTGAATAATGCTAGGAACCCAATTTCTGTATTAATCTGGTGAGAACTGTGAGTTAATGGTAGTCCTCTCAGACAAGTTAATTTTCCCTCCCTGTTTCATTGCTGCTTTGAGCCTTTGAGTTTGGATTTTTCTGAAAGGAGCTGAAAACCGGGCTTGTTCTCCTAAGTACTTAAGAAGGCAGGATCGAAGTCTATAAATAAAAGTTCTGCATGGAATAAAATACAATAATTTTATTAGAATAGTTGTTAGAGTTTTGTATTACATTTGTGAGACTAAATTCTCTCTATCAAATAAGAAACAAATTACAGTATCCTTTGTGCAAGGATCTGTCATCCTTATGTAAAGATAGATTCAGGTTATTCTCTAAAGTTCATATCCAGTATTTTTTATCACATTTTTTGTTTTCTGCCCCGAGTATATATTGGGAAGATTATTGTTACACAGGCTTTCCAAAACATTTCCATGTTGCAATGAGCTTGCTGCCAGGCCTCAAACAAAATTCAGGAAATGTATTCAGCCATATATATTTGTTCAATAGGATGATATCAGTGATACTGGCTGAGCAAAGTCAAGTCTAACATTCAAGACATTAACATTACTCTGACTACGGTACCTTAATTTTTAATGAAGCCATACGGTTTATTCCAAAACTTCAAGGAATGTCCTCAGTATCATTTTGAAATTTCCAACTGATTGTGATGATATATGAAAGATCTGGTTTCTGTTAGGTTTATTTGATTTTACTTCACGTCTCTTAGCCCTGTGGAGCATTTCCAAGTGGTCAAACAAAGAAGGTCAGAAGCAGCCTAGAACAGAAAAAGAGAGACTTGTGTTTTGGGGAGAAGGAAGAATGAAAGGCAAGGGAAGTTATAGTTGGTGAAATGGATGGAATTAGGATCGGTGAAATGAGGATTCTGGTAGAATTTTTTGTTGTCAGAAAATATTATTTTTTTCAAATACAGAATGTTTTCTTAAAATGAGCAGAATTTTCATCATCTTGTTGAGGAGCAGATGAGCTGCTCCATTTTTATCTCTCTTTTCCAGCCAAGCAAGCAAGAGCCTGAGGGAAGCAAGGAGATACACAATTATTTAATTTACTAAAATGCAGCTATCATTTTTTTATTTTCAAGGCCTTCTTGTGCAGGAAGCTTCCAGATCTGAAGATCGACATTCACTGCTTCACACGTCTGAAGCTGAAAAATATTCCACACATGAAGTCTTGTAAAATCTTGCAGTAAGACACTTGGAACCAATTTACACATTGCTGCATGTGCAGGGGTTCATTTTGCCACTGTACTGTGGAAAGAACTATTGCCATTAGACAACCTCTGTTTGGATTGGGGAGGCTTGTCGAAATACATCTAGCTGCTCCCAGTTCAGTCAAAGAATTGTGGAGCTGTGTATCTTGTCAATCAGTGTTCTGCTATTCCAGTCTTTTTTTTCTTTTTTTTTCATAACACAAATGGCTTTATGTGGACTGGTTTATCAGTAAGAGTCAGTTATGTCAGACATGTTTCATATGTCACATTATTGTTTACTATTGGAAATGATCCACTTCTGCCTTCTTGGGTGAAATGAATAGCATTGTTGAAAATAGTAAACTGCCTCTGGCTTCATTATAATAGGCTTGTATGACTGTGATCGTGATGACACCTACGGTTTATTATTAATCTCCAGCAATTTGAGCAAGGAATTCTGAGGCTTGGTAAGTTGGAAAATTAAATTATGCCTGCCTTGGTCCTTCTAGATGTAATCAGTTTGTCATTCACACATCTACTACTTCTCAAGCATGGCTTATTGATTATATGGAGTTTGAAAGTCAGAGCATTATATAATTCCTTCCTGTTTCAACATTTCATGGTATGGTAGTAATATACAAACTATTGATGGAAAACTTATAGTGAGTTAACGGTACAATTATTCCTTAATGTATATGTTTCAGGAGTTAAAAAGAACAAATAACAGTCTTATCAGCCTCACGCTTAAAATAGGTGCATGGTACATGTGATTAACTGATATGGTTCACACAGTTTTTATCACTGTGCTTTGATTTTTATCACATTTTGTGAGTCATTATTAGCTTCAATAAAAACTTGGGTTAGAAACATTCAGTGGCCATGTCTGTGTTCTAGAAATTGGTATTAAAACTTCAGTATTTGGGATTCATGCTTCTAGGAAGGTGTAGTGGAATGCTGTGATACGGAGATGTCTTTTGGAAAGAAGCCATTTGTGGTCAGTAAAGATTCTTCTCAAGGTTGTTAACCTCTGTATCCTTAAATAGTATTTAGATAGCTGCCTAAATTATTTCTGCAGTTTCATTTGGAATATATTCCCCAACCAAAACAATTGTGTAACACAGCTGTTACCTTTTGCTCCATAGATGCCTACCTACGTCAGTTATGGCTGAAGTAATCTTCGGGTAACTTCTAAGACAGTTGCACTGGTTAAAATTTTTCATGTGCATGTGTTTGAATATTAATTAGGTTGTTAGGCTTATTAGCATTATTGTTACTGCATTTTGTCAAGACACAGGACTGTTGTCCAGAAAGTCTATCTATTGGCTTACAATCTTGCCTAAGGCATATTAGCTTGACAACTGTTTTGTTAGAATTTGGAGAGTGTTTGTTGTATTCACCTATTGTTGCTAAAATGTTTAATTCTGTAATGTCAATGCACTAGAAGGCTATGATAAATGCATGGTTTTCTATTATAAATATTTAAATTTCAGTCTTTTTTAAAATGAATGCATGTTATGTGAAACTGAAGATACCTAATAATACCTTGTTCTATTTAATTTTCTTTTGACAGTGCTCATATATTTTCTTCCTCTCTTATCAGTCTCAGTTTCTGCATCAGAATGGCATGTTCACATGTTCACAAAAGTTTTTCACCAGAGGCTTGCATCTTTTTTCAGAATACTGGTTTCTTACCCAAAACTCATCTGGTGGCTCCAGAGAGCAGTAGCATGTGAGCTAAGACAGCACGGTACTGTTTAAATCTTTCCAAAGTCCACGTTCCTCACTGAGGAACCATGTCATGACGAAGTATTTTGAGGTTAGTATGAAACTTGAAGGCTGATTTTTCTGACAAATACCAGGTCCGGATTTGTACAGCAAATCTGCCTCTCACAGAAATCTGGGTCAGCTCATCTTGTCTGTCTTTTTGCTGTTATCACAACCCAGGCTTAAGAGACTAGGGACTGATTTTTATCATGCAAGACATGGAGTAGATCTCATGAATTAGGGTAGTATCATTTTGCTTCTCCAAATACGTGTGCTTTGGTGGAGGGTCTTGAGAGAACAATGACAGAAGTCTCCTGTTGAACACAAGAGGATATAAGTACTTAACTAAGTGCCCAAGCCAAGAGCATAATAAAAAAGGAGGCACTTCAGTTTCCTGAAGCTCAAATTACCTTTTTCGGAGCAAATTCCAAACTCTGAACCACTGGAGTTTGTGTAGTAAGTGTCACACTGACATTGTGTACTGCCCATAATGAGATGAACGCACAACTTGTAGCATTAGCTACGTCTACCTGTCCTGTGTTTTATCTAATTCTAGCTGTCCTGGAAGTGTCTTTTTGTATAAAATACTCTAGGTAGGCTGCTTGTCCTTTCACAGTCATATTGATAGTGGACAACTCTATCGGGTTTGCCATGGGTGTGTCCATGGATGATGTTTCTAGGAGGTGTAACGTCTGTGGGACTGGAAGGCGTTCACCACCTTGCTTCAGGCAATAGTGAGGTGGGTACATTACATCAGTGTGCACTGTGCATGTCACTTTTCCATATCCCTGATCAAAACTTGGTAATTTAGCCAGAATAATTTTTAAGCTGCATAAGTAAGAACATTTCTGCAGTGTGCATTTTTAAGTTCTCTTCTAATGGAGAGTTATTTTGTCCTTTGCTAGGCCTTTTTATTTTAATGGTTGCAGAAGTTAATGGGATGTCTTGTGTTCAGATTTTAATGCTACCTTTATATGGCTGCAGAARATAGCTTAGTGATACAACCTTTATACTTGTAAGCCTGAGGATCCCTGGAAGTGTAGGTCAGTTGCAGTGTATTAAGGCTTTTCTTCACTCAGAGCCACTAAAATTTTAACCTTTTTTATGTTTGCATGCAAATAATGTATTGTTAGAGTTGCACAATTCCCAGCTTCCCCCCCCCCAGGCCTTGTTATGATGTGCTATTGAGCTGAAAATAAGAACCTATGTCCCTCTCTTGGGCTCTGTTCCAGCAGTGCTTAGGTGCTCAGGAACAGATGCATCTTTCTCATACTGTCTGCTGTTTATTTGCAGTTGTTACTCAGTTCCTTTAAATCACGGCACTAAGATGCCAGCAATCCAGATACCAGAGATTCTGCTTCATTTCTCCCATAAAGAAATCTGATTTGGCAGTTTCCTCTTCCTTGACTGGAACTTTATAAGACACCTTAATTTTATGTATTTCGGCTTTCTGTAAAATACTTCATACGCTGTAAATGAAGATGTATCATCTCAGAATCAAGAGTCACATGTTTAATTGCAAATGACTTGAGCTTACTGCATTTTGGTGTAATTCCGTGATGTCCTCACCCAAGAAACAGCACATGATTATTTGTAAGCTTGCCATATCTAGGAGGAAATTTGATAAGGCTTTCAGAATCTGCATTGTAAGGCCAGTAATTGCTGTGATCCAATAAGGGAGCCCTCTGTGGTGGCATCACTCGAGAGAGTAAGCGTGGTGTGACTGCTGCTGGCTTCTCGGATCACGCTGTCTAATGAAAGATTAATGAGGAGATGATGCTTTGTAACAAACATCTAATACTGCCACCAGGTCACAAGTTTGGTTTGAAGCAATCAATATAATTCATTCTCCTAAAGGCAGCTAATGATAGCATGCTTATGAGAAATGAAATGGCCCGCGATCTAAGACAGCCTGCTCGTTCTTACTGTGTCAGCTTTAAAGAAACAGTATTCATTTTTTAATGTCATCTAAACCTTGGAAAGAAAGAAGAGTTTAAATTCTGAGGGGAAATGTTAAGAAAACTTTTAAAAAAAAGAAACTAAAGAAAACAGAACTAAGGGAATCCTTAAATTAAAAATAAATTAGAATTAAAACTCAATGAAACATAAGGGGGAAAAAGAAAAAAGTCTCATATTCTCTGAGTTAATAGTATCTGAAAGAGAAAAGAGTTTGATTTGACCTTGGGGTTTAAGGATCAGATGTACGTTAATGTCTGTGTTCTTAACTAGGAGTGACTCACTTGCCTATGAAAGGCAGGGGGTCACATCCCCACCTATGTCATATTGACCCATCTGAGGACAGAGGGAAAGAAATTGGACCATCATTCTTCTCCTCTTCTTGTGCTAACAGAGGGCCAGATAAGTTTCTGATGTAACCTAGATGAGTCTTTTTTTTAATTATACCAGCTATATTAATTCCAGAAAGCAAGTATGGGACACAGAGGAGGGCATGTATTCAAGTGTTTCCCTCAGAGATGATGCTATGAGAGACTGAACAATCTGAGAATGAGAGGCCACAATGAGGAAACACAAAGGCAAGATTTTCTTCTAAACTTCTTGGTAAAACCTTTGAGCTGGATTTTGCATTCTTGCTTCTATCTAAGTAATATTGTGCTGTGAAAGTGCTGGCAGTGAATTACTGTGGCTACACATGGAATTAGATACTGTAAAATATGAATAACAGAGCTTGGCTTTTGACATCTTGATTATGAGACTTCAGTTTTGCAAGCTGCAGAGTGGGAACTGCCTACTTTTCTCTTAAAAAAAAATGTTCAAATTCTCTAATGAAAGATTCCGATTTTCATAGCAAAATAGTATTGCTGTCCTCTAGGTATATATAGGACCATACTGACCAGGCTCCAGTTACTTCTTAGGTACAAAGCAATATTTCGAAAAACCATGACAACTTATTTCCTAAATGAAAATAGTATTTGCTTAATATTTAGGATACTTGCCTGTGTGGTACGTTCTTTCTGTCTAGATCGATAACATCATAAACTTTGTAAATGTTAGCATTATTTTCATTAACAATGTTACGTTCCTAATACCTGGAACAAACTGAAATTGTCACCAAAAATACCAATTTGTCATCAAAATATCAATACCAGATCCAGAAAAGATGTTAAAAGCCAGGAGAATTTTCATGCTAACATCWTTTTCCAGGAGCACAGGTGCACCAAAACACTCCCTTGCAGTGAGTAAGCAATCTATTTGGTGAGTAAGCCACTTCTAAAGCACTGAATAGCAATTCTAATAGCAATTTCAGACTCATATTTTTTCACAGTTGTAAGAAAGATGTATATTGTCATTAGATGACATTTCTTAATGTTTAGCTTTCTAGTTTTCATCGTACAGTAGGGGTGAGAACAAATTAATCACCCCTAGCTGCAATTTGAGGATCCTTGCTTCAGTTACTGAAGCAGTATCTTTCTTATTTGATTTCTTTCCCTCTGTATTGATTGCATTTTCCTTCCAGGCTGCACTGTGATCAATTGCTATTGTATTTCCTGGATTAACTTGGATTTCTCATCTTTTCTATTTCCATTTCCTTTTTTGTATTCCCGTAAGTGCTTTAAAGTTTTAAATGTTTAAATAGAACCTCTTTCCCATAAAGCTTGGAATTTGCCAGGATCCATAGAAGAGGAGCATGGTCTAATGATCAGCACACACCTGTGAGATGGACACTGCTGTGTTCTTATCCTAGTTGATATACTTTTGTGGCCTTAGGCGGCTCTCTAACTACCTACCAGGAGAGCCATGAGGATTAATTGAACAAAGTGCCATGTAATGCTCAACATTATGTCTGACTTTAAGAATACTGTACATTTACTGCCATCGTTGCAAAAAAAGTCTGTGATGTTAGTGGGAGAAATTGTGTTTTTTCAGTGGTCTTGCCTGAAGAATGACAATAAGATTCCTGATTCTGGCAATACGAATTCATAATTGCACAGACTTTCTTTTTATGATGAAATCAAACTCTGTCATTTCTGTTTCTTGGCAACTGATATTTCTGCTAAAATTTCCTGTAAGTCTTGGAGAATAACAGAAGTTTGTCTATATTTGTGAGGATCCATGTGGAAATAAATTTCAGAGTTGTTGCTATCCATAGTCCTGCAGAAGGTGGAAAAAAAAGAGCTATCCAGAAGAAAAATACGCTAAACCTGATGTCTGGAGAAACATAGTAGTACATAATGCTGGTCATTTTAAATTGTAATTATTTACACATGAAGGATATTGTAAAGGAAATACTCAAAGTAGTGAATTTTGTTAGCTTGTTAATAGTTTGATCAGACTTGTCTTTCATAACACATTTTATCTACATCTTTAGCATTTATCTTATTTTTATTACTGTGTTGCCTGGGACTCAAGTCAGACTTTTCTGTAATTGCTCTATTTTGATTTAATTTTTCTTGAATATGAGTGACAAGACCTTACATGTAATACGTTTCACTCTGATTAGCACTTTGTATCCTGACATTAATACTTCTCTGTCTTTCCTGGTAACATCTCATCCAGAATATCTTAGTGTTATCTGTGCCACATCACAGTGATTGCTCATGGTCATCCTCTGATGGACTAATGCACTCTCTTTTTTCTCCTCATTTGTTATTTCCATCTTGTCACAGGAATTCTTACTCCTATGTGTATGACCGTGTGCTTTATTTTATCTAATTTCATTCTGTTTCTGTTACTGCAGAGTTACCTGTTCTCCTTTGGTGTGGAATAAAGTCTTTCTTTGTACTAACGGCTTATCACAGACTTAATTTCTGTGCTAAGGTCACAAGGGAAAATATTAAGTATGTCCCAAGACAGATACTTGAGGAATTACCCTAACAGTTTCTCTCCAGACTGATACTTCCAATTGTTTTTTCTCTTTAGCCAGTGCTATAGAAATACGAGGACACATATTCCAAATTTTCCTGTTAAGTTTATACATGGATCTTAGATTGTGTAAGTCATACTGAAGTGAGAAAATGTATCCCCCAACAGTGATCACAAAAGTCTCTAAGAGGTTTCAGACATTCTTCAGGTATTTGCAAAGCAGGTCCTCTCAGACCTCTGTGCCAGCACTAAAATTTCCAAGCCGAACATCAAATCTAAGAAGGCATCCCTGCAATTGTTACTTGCTCTGACTCTGCCCCCATGTAACCAGGGCTGTGCTTTGGAGCTGCTAGTGGTGGCATGTGGTTCTGAGCACCTTTCAATAGCAGAACAAGCCAGTGTTCGTCAGTAACTGGATTTCAAGTTGTGGCATCCATACGCACATGCTCAGGGCTTTAGTCAGTCAGGTCTTGAACACTGCCAAGGATGGAGACTACACGACCTCTTTGGCCAACCTGCTCCAATGCTTGGCTGGTGAAAGAGTTTATCCTTATGTCAAATTGGAGCCTTTCTTGTTTCAATTTGTCCTTTTGTGACTCATCCTTCTGCCACGCAGTGCTGAGAAGAGCCTGGCTCCATCATCTTGGTAACCTCCTCACAGGTATTGAAAAGCTGCCATTAGGTCCTCCCAAAGCCACCTCTTCTCCAGGCTGAACAAGCCCACTTCCCTCAGCATCTCCTCACCCAGCCTCTGCTCTAGCCCCCTGACCGTCTTGGTGGCCCTTCAGTGAACTCACTCTAATTTATCAACATCTTTCTCATACTGGGAGGCCCAAAACTGAGTGCAGTATTCTCGATGCAGATTTCTCAATACAGTCAAAAGCGTGCTGAGTGAAGGGGGATAATCACTCCTCATGATCTACTGGCTATGTGCCTGGTGGTACAGCCCAGGATGTTGTTGCCCTTCTTTGCTGCCAGGGCACACTGCTGGCTTATGTTGTTGCTGCCAATGTCCCCAGCTGCCCAGCCAGCTGGTCTCCAGCCTGTACTGCTGCATGGGGTTTTTCCTTCCCAAGTGCAAGACTTTCTTTTGTCCTTGTTGAATTTCATAATTTTCTATCAGCCCAACCCTCTAGCTTATCTAGGTGCCTTTGACTGGTGGCCCTGCTCTTGAGCATATTTGACTGGTCTGCCCAGTTTGGTGTCACCTGGAAACTTGGGGAGAGCACACTTCATTSCCTCCTCCAGGTCATTGATAGATGTAAAACAAAAATGGTCCCAGTATAGACCTGTGCAGTACTCCCCTTGTTACAAGCCTCCAGGCTGAGGACAACCCATTAACTGCTATCTTCTGAAAGCAACTATCCAACCAGTTTTTTACCCATTACATCAATTCATTAACATAACTTTTTTTTCTTTTTTTTTTTTTTGCTAATTCAGTTATTACATTAAGTAACATTTTATCGTGGAAATGCATTTCAGCCGTGATAGCGAGGCACCAGGACAGTCTGGAGAAAAGAAAGCTGTGGATAATACCACTGCTTTTAAACCTAAACTTTAAAACCTAAATTGATTTCATTTATTCTTAGCTGATCCTGAGCTAAGAAGTCTCTGAAACTGGATGCTCAGTGGAGTGGAGTATCCAAGCTGGTGCATTATAATCATTTATAATATCTTGAATCTAGTGAGGTTCATTAACTCAGATGAAGAGCTGTGTGAACCATGTTACTTCTAAACTCAGGCTTGCCTGAGAATCATTATAGTCATATTTATGTGCTGTTGCTTAGGCATGGTGGACTTAAGCTAGCATGCACATTACTATTTTAAGTATCTCTGCACCTGTGTCCTGATTTATCTGCAAAGTAGGTAGCCCACCCAGAAATTTGACTGGGTTATTGGCTATGGGCTGACAATGGGGTCTCTTACTAACTAGGTAGTTGAGTCTGAGCATATGTCTTTAGTTCATATTTTCCAAGGCAACCTCCTGCTTGTATTTTGCGTGTGATTTGGCAAATATAAATTCAGTCATTTGCCAAGTTTGTTATCTGATGTCATTCACAAATTAAGCAGATGTTTAAATGATCCTGTTTACCTTTATAGTTATTTGCAATTGTAGAATAAATGGTGAGGCAAGAACCCCTTTAAAACTAGGCCCTGAACATTTTGATCTTGATTTTGCTTCAGCTGAAACTTCTGAAAAACTTGCCACTAATGTCAATGGGAACGAGGTGGGGCATGTCTATAGGATAAAGACATTATGTCAGCTGGTAGTGGTGCAATGTGTGTGAATAAAACTGGTTTATCTCACTAAATGTTAAGAGGCTTGCCTGAAATCACTTTCAATATCCTTTCTTGTTCTCTATACAGTAAAGTATGTAATTAGGGAACATGTTATACACCAAACTCTGTTTGAAAAATTGATTTTTAAAGCATAAAAGAGGCAGTGACTGAAGTCCTGCCAGGCTCTATCGAATACTCACATGTATTATATTGTAAACATAATACGATTATACTGTATGTTGTCATAATAATTGGCAATGCTATTAGAGTCAGTCATTGAGTGCTTTGTTCATGTGGTAATAGATGACAAGGACTAGAACGTTTGTTGGCAGCAAACTTATTTTCCTTTCTGTTTTTCTTAGTAAATTGGTTTCAAAACAGTTTTGTGGTTTTTTTTTTAAACCGGCCGTCTTAGGATCCAGATGGCTTTATCTCTTTTTAATGAGATTTGGGACATTCTGCTTAAAAGTGGTGTTCGCTCAGTGCTGCCACAAAGGCTGCATTCTTCACTTTTCTTAAAGCATGGCACTGTGACAACAGAGATAGGGAAGACTTACTAGCGATCAACAGCGCAGAGGGGTGGATTAAGTCAGATTCTTTAGGATCCAGGGCTGAAAGGTAGCATGAGTCAGGAGAGAACATAAAAACTGAGTCTGGAGGCTAGCAAATAATTTTAGGTTATTGGATAGGAACAGCTCATCCATTAGTCTCCATAGGCTTGATTCTGTAATCCTAACGCATGCAAGCCATGTCACTGGGTTCCAGCGGGCTGCCACGTGATGGGAGCTATTCGTTGTGAGTAGGCGTAGCAAAACGGCTCCATTGATTTGCAAAGGTCCTGAAGGGGCAGCCAGGATAGATAACAACTGGGAAAGGGGCATTTTTCCTGCTGAAACTTCAAGACATTTGTTACTGAGTTAGTTGCTGGAGTTTTACAGGACAAGACCCTCTTAAAATGATTTCTGTTAAGATCCAGGCCATATGTATGACAGGGCTCTGCACGATCCTGAAAGGCAATTTGTGGTGGCTTGAGGCATTCACAGTAGGTATGCATTTCAGGTATGATGGAGTGAATTTCGCCTAATACAAGCTTAACAGCTGAAAAAAGGTTGCCTGTACCAGCTTTTCATCTTCCATCAAATTCAGACTATAAGCCTCAACTATTTAGCTTCAGATTCCTGTGAAATCAGCACCAACACACACCCTATGCATCACCATTCTTTCACCTTTACGTATACCCTTCACTTTTTGCCAGTTTGAGTCAGCTCTCGCTGACTTCAGTTGCACATGATATAGCCATATGCTTCCACCCTTCCCAGGCTTCTGTGCCTTTTCTTGTACTGTTTATGTGCCTGTCCTGCCTGTCCCTGTGTCAATCATTTTCCATCTCATTTCATGTTGTGTACCACTCTCCATTTCAAAGTCCATTTGTGTCTGTCTTCATTCTCAGTGTTACTCTTCAGTGCCTGATTCTTCTTCAGTAGTCTCTTTTGGATTACTGGCTGCAGCATATGCCACCTGCACGTATCTCTAGTTCTGCCAGCAGAACGGGAGTTGCAATATAATCAGTTCTACAAGAATGTCTTGTTCCTGCAAAGCAGACGTAACTTTATTGTTTTGCACTGATGGATACACTTTGGCTCTCTTTGTTGACCACACAGGTATTCTGAATCTGCCCATGTTGTTCTATAGAAGGGATGGTATTTAGCTGCCATGAGTTGTCTCTACCTGTAGCCAGCAGTTAGAAACACTGCGTCTCTGTGAGTGAAGAACAGCACCTTTAGTTGAATCTTCAGAGGGAAAATGGAAATTGGTAGAATACTTGCCTGAAGTGATATTTATCATGGCCTCTATCACTCTTTTTCCTCTTGAAAATGTTAGCAGGTATGTGACCGCCTACGTGGTGTGGTGCAGTATGGAGTAAATTAGCCCAGTACTGAGTCATAGGGAAAAGGGGCATCTGTTTGAATCACTAATACAGTATCTTCATTCTTTAGGGATCTCCTGTCCAGGGGATGTCCTTCTATAGCTGTGTTTAGTTTGTGAACATCTTTTAAAAATCACCCCTCAAAATGGTTTAGTAATTTAAGACTATGTTGAAAAACAAATTAAATAGTTGTTACATACAATATTTCAACAATTTCCAGTTAGAAAGGACAAAAATTAACATTGTAACGTTTTTTCAACATTGTAACATTTGTATTTACCAGCTGGGATATCGTCTGGTATCTGATTAAATAGCTGCGTTTTTCTTCACTGAGATGTAGTGAGATGTGCGTGTGTATATTCTAATGCATAGTGGATTCTCAACTCAGGTATAATCATTGCAAACTACAGATGTTCCAAGTGCTTTTCTCCTCAATATTCGGATTGTTAATTATGTGGCTAATCAGCATTTTAAAACAAAATTTGCACCTAAAGAGTCTGTTCATCCAATGGGGACGTGCTACCAGGTTCTCTCGCTACACAAGCGCTCTGCACAGTAAGACATGCATTAGCTGCCTGGGATCAAAACAGAATCAGAACAAGAGAGTTTTCATAGCACACAAGGTAGCTGAAAATTGTTTTTTCAAAACAGCTATGAATTTTTTGTGGTGTACTTTACACCCCGTGAGGGGAAATCTATTCATGCAACAGTGCCCAGTACTGTAACTGGGACTGATTTAGCTTGTACTTTAACCATGTAAAAAAAAAACCTGATGTCTCCACAGTTTTTTATGACTTTTGTCCACTCTGCTGCTTTAGCAGTCAAACTCTTTAGACCATGAAAAATCTTGAAGGCACAGCT
Organism: Oceanodroma leucorhoa; assembly: GCA_030449065.1. NCBI lineage: Eukaryota > Metazoa > Chordata > Aves > Procellariiformes > Oceanodroma > Oceanodroma leucorhoa. Next base: position 19,624,979 of record JASVER010000006.1, on the reverse strand, counting down.
GTGCTTAGCCACACCTCTTTCTCTGAAGGGAATGGCAGAATCTGATAGAAGGGTTTCCTGTACTAGAGCCAGTAACCAGAAGTTGGGCCTGTTTATATCCTCTAGACTGGAAAATTCAGAAAAGGGTAGGTTTGACATTCCTGATATTCTAAGGTAATATACTTGAAGGCACATAACAATGTAGCTTTAGGAAAATATACTCTCCAAATGTTTACAGCTTTTTTTGTACCTTGTACCAAAGAAGGAAAGGAGCACACGGACACAGCTTTTCCTTGATGAGTCATCTTATTCCTTACAATTCTCCCTTTGATAAAGTTCTTTGCAAAGAGACCTAAAGCTGTTTTCTTCAAAGTGACACCATTTGTTAGAAAACTGAAAGACCATGAGTTAGCTTCTGCTTCTTGCACATTGATAAATTTACACCTGTCTTGCTTTGGAGGCAACTCAAAGGGCAAATGCAGAGTTTGTAAGCATGAGTGCTGCACCACTTTGGAGTCATGCTCAACTCTTTGTACTTCATAGTACCCTACCCTTTCAACAAGTACTGTGGAAAATGTTGGCTGTCATCCTTTAAACACTACAGTATTTGCATTTCTCTTGATCATCTGTCCAAGAGCAAAGTTCAGTAGGTTGAGGAAGTATTGTTTAAGTGCAGTTGATCTAAAAATATATCAAAAGGAAAACTCCTGTATTTGAACAAATTACAGAGAGGCTTTATATAGGCTTGTTGATGTCTGTAAATACCTAAAACAAGGAAGCAGCAGCTTATGACATGGTTATTTCTGGAAAAGCAGAAGGTCTGACTGTCATTATTACACCATGCACAGAGCCAAGCAGTTGCTCCTGAAGAAATTATGAGTGGAATTAAGAACCCCAAAATTAGAAAATTAGAACTGTTTCCATAGTGTTATGAACTCTCTGCTCCAGATCTTGTCTCTGCAAATCAATGACAAATCACATATTAATGTCAATGGGATCAGGTTTAGGATTTTCGCTTCCCTCTCCCACCTATCTTTTCTTTAAACAAAACCCTTTTCCTTTCCAGTGAGTACCTGTTCTGACACTRAAGCTGAGGATCTAACAATCTTTAGTGATTTCTGGGAGATCTCAACATATAGAGTATTCCAAAATTAGTGAAGTGGTGTCAGCTCACTTCTTCAGAAGAGAGAATAAAATATATTTACTGTATCCACAGGGGGAAAAAAAAGCTAGAAGAAACTAGGGAGTCACTTAATTTGCTCTCTGTATCATAGGTCATTATTACCCAGTTACCTCTGTATAGAATATTTTGTGTTCAACTGCAGTAATAAGCATCCAAATACATGCTGAGCTACAACACTCGAAAAGGTGTCCAGACTTGAAGACCTCAAGAACTAAAGATGCCATTGAGAATTTGAGTTACTTATAACTCGTTGTTTAATATGCCATGTTTCCTACCTGAACTTTGTGTTTACGCTAACGAACCCTGTAGGAGCCAGTATCTTCTGTGATATATTAAGTCAAGCTAGTTAATAATGTTAACAAGTGAACTTTAAGTCTTTCCTTCAAACATGTCACCGTAAGACATTTTCCTCTTCAGATCATTTTGTCTGCTTTTTTGTATTCTGTTTTGAAAACATTCTTTCTAAAATGTGAAACTTGGTGTGGTGTTTCACTGCAGGTTTCACCAGTGTTGCATATAGTTGTATCAAGCTGTTTTGCTTTTGTATCTGTACATACAAGGATCATATTAGGGGTTTTCTTTGCTACAATGTCAGCTATTTGTCATCTGTAATCCTTCCTACCTTTCAGACCATGTGTTTTCCAGGGAGCAGACTTGTCTGCTAGTGGAGCTTTTAGTTCTAATCCCTTTGTATTTGGCTGTATTAAGAGATGTTTGATTAGAATGGGCTTAGTTTTTGAAGTGATTCAAATTGGTCTACATGACTATCTTCAGCTTTCATCCCCACAATTTTATTAATCTCACACATCTTGCTATCATGGATGTAAATATTTATTTCCAAATCACTGATGATTTATATTTATTTCCAAATCACAGATGATAAGCCCTTAACTTTGTTACAAGTCTCCATTCATTATTACTTTGTTAARTCTTTCAGTTTTCAGTCCATTTAACACATTTTATTGATATTGTGTTGTGCTAATTTTCATAATGAGAATGTCATATGCTATTAAGTCAACTGCTCTACACAAATATATTACAGATATACAATTATTTTCATCAGCCAAACATCTGTCTCATCAAACAATGCAATAACTTTATTATAAAAGATCTATTTGCCACAAAACTGGGTAGACTGATATTAATTATATTCCRGTACTTTAATTATTTATTAATTTTATAACAGCTTTATTACCTGGAAGTAATGTCARACTAACTATCCATTAGCTCTCTGAGTCATCTGCTGGCCTTTGTTATCGGCACAACRTTAGCACTTTTCCAGTCAAATGGAATTTCCCTGGAATGCCTTAATTTATTAAAATAAACATGATTAGTCCCCTTCTCAGTCTTAGTTCTTAGGTGTGAGGTAGATGGATTGGCTGATTTTCAAATGTTTATTTCTAGTACCTGTTGTATAACATCCTGCTTKGTTACTAAGGGACTGGAAAATAGTTCAACATCATCATGTGACATAAGAACATCTGTCCAAATACGGGATAGAAATATTTCTAAAAATTTCTGTCTCTCCTGCATTGCTATTAAAAATGTTATCACTTCCATCTGGCAAAGGGTTTATATAACTGCTAGGACTATTGTAGTCTTGATACTTTTTTTTTTCATGTTACATTGGTCCTGTCAGCTGTGGACTTTCTGCTAATGTTTCTAGTTTGCCTTATCGATTTTTTTCCCTTTGTAACTCCTAATTCATATGGATTATTACTGTTTCTCTTTATCTTCATTTATTACATAGTACTTTTTATTATGAATTACTGCTCACACTTGAGTAGTGAAAGAAGACACAATTTTTAGCCAAAATTATCTTCTCCTTGACTGTGGAATTACAAATTCTTGACCATCCTAAGATTTCTCTTTAAAGAAACTTCTCACTTTTGACTTTCCCACATCAATTTTAATCATCATTTTAATTACTCTGCTAGGATACTGAAGTTGCAGGTTGCTGACAATTGTAACACATGTACCACGCTCATGGCTTTATGCAGCAGCATCTCCCTCATCTTTCCTACTCATTCTGCCCTCTTAGTGTGTTTTTCTTTTTAGCATTTAAATCAGGTGAATCATTGCACAATGTTCACAAATAATAATGGCATCATTCTTTCRCATTGGTGATAATTTCATGTTCTCTGGCTTATTACCTCTTCCAATCTCAATACATAAAGGCCTGAAAAATATTATCTTTTAATACTCTCTGCCACGCTAATTCAATTTCTTCAGGGACTGTTTGAGCATGTGCTGTGTTTGCCTTCTTACCAACTTCCTCAGGTGTTGCTACTTTAACATTCTCCTGCCTAGTCCAGCTTATCTCCAGATCAGAAAGCGGTAACACCTACACTGTCCTCTTTTAGAGTTTTTCGAAGAGGTAAGATTACCATGGGGAGTGGATTTCATAAAAGCCCTGCTAATGAAGTCTTCCCAAGTCATGCACTCATTTGTCTGTTATCCATCTGACCATACTTACTCTGAGTATAATGCCATTTGTTCCAGAAGTGATGCTGCAAAAAGGAGATTTCAGATATATTTCATCGCAACCTTATGTTTTATATGCAAAATTTTCACAAGCGTGCCTTCCACAGCAGTATACCAGCAGAATCCAAAAGTAAATCTCTTTTTTTTGATGCTCTTATACAGCAGGCCCTCCTTTTAATTTTGTGCATTTTGCCTCTGTGACTCAGACTCATGCGTATCTGGAGGATGTGTAAACTTCTTATTCCAAACTAGTGTCTGTTTTTCTTTCTTGTTTTAGTATAGTGTGTAGTAAATTCAAGGGGATGACATAAAGGGTGAGGGAACTATAGCATCCAGCTGATTTGTTAGTGATGTTAAAGGCTGTGTAGAGCACATTGCATATTTTGCAGTGAGCGTTCAAATTTGATCAGCATTCAGAAACAACAGCTATTCGGAGRTGATAAACAAAAAATGTGGCTTGGACATACCTCCTTGCTTTAGTATTTTAAATCAAATGCCTTCCAAGGGCAGGGCCCTTAGTGCAATTCTCCCCTCTGACTTCCTCTTTCCTTCCTGAAATAAAATAATCATCACTGTAGCTTCTCCTGTCTGCAGCAGGTGCTCTCAGCAAAAACTGTTTCCTTAATATACGTATGTTGCAATTAAGCCTTTTTAAAAATTATTTTAGTAATATGCCTGCTTAAACCTGCCAATTAGCACAGACTAGAGAGGAAAGTGGAAGTAAATAATTAGCTTCTTTCAGTACATTTTCCTATTTGAGCACAGAATACTGATAGATGCTGAGCAGAGAGGAAAAGACAGCTGACAAAATTCAACTGCACCTTTTCTTTCATGGGCTTGCAGTCTSGTTTATAACTGAGGAAGGAGAGGAACAATAAGCGAGCGGAATTAGAACGTACAAAGAATTTTAAATGCAGGCTTTTCCTAATTCCTAGCTATTTTGTACTCTGTTAAAATGGTCATCTTAYATAGATTTCATCTGATATTTTCCAGTGATAGAGACTCAAAACCTAATGATGCCTGAGTGTCACACGTTTAACCTGTGGTCTTGATATGATTTGTCCAGATCACGTTGCTAAATAAATCTTTAGATCTCATGAGTACATAAGAACATTTATTTCCTTCCTGAATGAAGATCATAGAAGTACTTTCTGTAAAAGCCAGTACAGTCCTACTGTAGTAGCAGTGTTATATTTGATACGATAAATGCAGAAAAAGTACTAAGAGTCACAGTGGCTGAGCCGCACAATCTTTCTGAATCCAGACTTGTTTGGATGTTTTGAAAGAGAAAATGAAATTGTCACATGGTTGCTGATTATATAGTGACTGAATTGTTTCAAACTACATGTGCTTTGGGAGATAGAGTCTGCAGCTGGGAAATCCCCAGCATGTGACTGGTACAGCTGTGTTTGATAGTGTGATTAAGCTTTACGGCAGACCTGAGTATTTCACCGTGTTGCATCTGTACCTGTGGGTGTCTGCCTGTTGCAGCATTCGAGTAACTGCCAAACATTCCCAGTCTTTCAGAATTTGCATCAGCATGCGAACATCCGAGCTGCTTGAACTGTGCTAATCTTTTGCTGATAAAGCAATGGGRAAACAGATTACCAAGTGCAGCAAAGAAGAAAATTTCTCTTAAGGGTGAAWACAGTAGCTTTAAGTCATCTGCATTTGTGCCATCCTGCCGAAGGACATAAGTAAATGGTTAGAGAAGGGGAAGCTTGGACTTCTGCTTTCCTTCCAGCTATTTTTAGGCTTATCCATCCCCATCTTGTTCCTACATTTCCTCCTCATGTGGCATCTTGTCAGCAATCGAGATGGTGAGTTGTTTGGGATAGGAGCTCTTTGTTACTTACTGGTACAGTGCCAAGGATAATAGGACCAAATTCCGTATGGGGTTCATAAGATTTTTTTGGTAATATAAACCTGTGATTTCAAGTAATTGTTGGTTGACTCATTTTGACCCACTGAGTTGTCCAATACRTAGAAGCGTTAGGCAGTGGGTCGTGCAAACTGTCACCATGTTCACATGGGAAAAGGGACGTGCTGTGGCTTTGAAGTGACCCCTCGGAGGGTTGCAGAACAGGCCTYTAGCTACATGGTTGGAAATTTGGGTCATTAACAGTTACAAAGCATCACTGTGATGACTTCACCTGGTTAGTAGTCAAACTTTTTCACAATTCTGCCACTCCCTAGAGATTTTCTAACACACCGTGGGCTCCGCTATCTCTCCCAGATATGAACTCATAGCGCAACCTGGTAGTGAGCAGCAAGCTCCATGACATTCCAAGAAACCATCTCTCCTGGGTTTTAGGGTACCACTTATATGGTCCCTAGAATACTATGATCCCTGACCAGAGTAAGCTACTAAGAAATAATTGATCTGATTTAGAAAAAAAAATAATGCACTGAAGCACCAGTTTAAAGTTTTATATATTGTGAGAAAAATGCACTGTTTTTCACTGTTTGTAAAATATTTGCAGGATAATGTCCCTTGAAAATACATTTAGCCTTTGCTTCTCAGATTTATCGTATGTTTCTTTTATATGTATGATGTCCTGTTAGAATCCATTGTAGCTCTGATCTTCCTCCTCTGTCTCAAAACTTCTGGCTTTGGGTTATAATGGTGCTGCTTCAATCTTCTTGCCAAAGCTTTGCAATACATTTAAAATATGTTTTCCTCTTGATGTGTATCACCTTATGTTTCTAGAGACCAAGTAGGACTTTTTCTCTGATATTGAATTAATTGTTTCAAAACGCATAATGGGGTGAGATATTACTAGGAGGTGCTTGAGAGGATTTTAGTCTAGTGTTTAATTTTATATCTGCAGTTTTTCACACATTGTGGTAAAAAGATSTGTGGTGAAATGTTGTAGCATGTTAACCTTACCTTCCCTAATTCTAAGTGTAAGCTGTGTTTGTAGACAAAATTTCATGTTTGTGCTCAGGGTTGCTTGTTATCAGCTTTACATTGTAAGTGGCAGAAAGGAAAGTTAGTTGTACAAATAAATGTCACAGAGAACTAGATTCTTTATCTACAGATTGGTGTATTATTTATTCATATAACATMATTTCTTTTTTTAAAACTATCCCTTTGCGAGGCCTTTAGGGCCTGATACTTCAAAAGTCTAGGTATTCTCTGCCTTCACTCATTTCATAACGAAGAGCAACCTATGCCTTAGTTGATCTSGTTAATTAGTCAAAGGATAGCAAGAGATGACACAAATGTTTGATAGARCATGTAGTAAGGATTAGCACAACAGCAAAAAATCATGAGATGAGCTATTATTATTCCCCRAATTGTTGGTTCCTGATTTCTGTATGTTATATATATTTCTCTGTAATGTGTTTGAGGAAGTAGTCAGATGAAAGGTCATGACTGTTTTATGAAAGTGGGTGAATCATGTACTGATTCACTGTGTACAGGCAGTGTATGGTCAATGTACTTGKACTGTGCATTCCTTTATTAGTTTGCCATCCATTCTACTGTGGGAACCTAACTTAAAAGAGATTAATTGGGCTGCAAATCAGTTAAATAGAAATGGTGTTGCAATATAGCTTTATGGACTTGAATGGAAAATTACATAGTTCATTTAAATTGCACACTCAGTATGAATTTAGGCTGCATCCCCAAAATCTTTGAGATGTAGTTTAGATGAGCAGGTATCTGCTTGACAAAAGTAGGATGTGGGGAGCATGCCCGTTGCTTTGGTCGTGAGATGGAGTCGTGCTCCCTTCACTGACTTGTGTGATCATTTGCAAGTGTGGTAGCTTAAAGGCATGTTGCCTCCCCAGATTCACATTAAGATACATACAGTGAAGTTGGGGTTGGGGACAGGATCTCTGTGACAGCTTGTGTGACCCAGAGCAGCAGTTTCGCTCTTGCTTTCCCATCATTGGCACTGGAGATGGGAAAACTCCCACAGCTGGGGTTTGAGAAGGACAGAGAGGGAAAATCACATATCCCAGACAAAAATTTGGAGTAAAATAATCACCAAAGATTGTAATCAGGATGATGGAAGAGTCTGGGTTAGTTTTGTTTGTTTTTTCTTTAAGATTGTTCAGGGCAAACTTGACACGTTTTTAAATGCCGCAGCTGCTCAGTCATTTAGCTAACGTGCCTGGTTCTCTGTGACTGCCAAATTATATAAGGTGGCGGGAGTTAGCCAACCTCACATGCTTCACCACAGCGTGGTGGGTCATTTGACAGTATGAGGAACATAATATGGTAATTAGGGAATCTTGTCTGTCTTCYTTTTCCCCCCCCTCCAAAATAGACAATTTCATGCTTGTGGGAAGGTATCGTGCTAGCAGTTCTGGGAAGTGACACTTTCTCTTCATGCCCCGAACATAGAATCATAGAATCGTTAAGGTTGGAAAAGACCTCTAAGATCATCGTGTCCAACCACCAACCCAGTACCCATGCCCACTGAACCATGTCCCGAAGCGCCACATCCACACGTTTTTTGAACACCTCCAGGGATGGTGACTCCACCACTTCCCTGGGCAGCCTGTTCCAATGCCTGACTACCCTTTCGGTGAAGAAATTTTTTCCTAACACCCAATCTAAACCTCCCCTGGCGCAACTTGAGGCCATTTCCTCTCGTCCTATCACTTGTTACTYGGGAGAAGAGACCAACACCCGCCTCTCTACARCCTCCTTTCAGGCAGTTGTAGAGAGCAATAAGGTCTCCTCTCAGCCTCCTCTTCTCCAGGCTAAACAACCCCAGCTCCCTCAGCCGCTCCTCATAAGACCTGTTCTCCAGACCCTTCACCAGCCTCGTCGCCCTTCTCTGGACACGCTCCAGCACCTCAATGTCCTTCTTGTAGTGAGGGGCCCAAAACTGAACACCGTATTCRAGGTGCGGCCTCACCAGTGCCGAGTACAGGGGGACAGATACAATGCGTACGGTTACGCCGCAGGCTTTCGTCTTGCTGGCATGACAGCATCTCCGTTCTGACGTGGAAATGCAACCTTTWGGGCTGAAAAAGCAGTTCAGGCCAGCCCAGGCGTTTAGCCCATTGTTATTACACCTTCTTGCGAAGACTAGCAAAACTTTAAAACYGGCGAATTCCCTATAACTTCACCCAGAGCAGACAAGAGGCCAGGTTATGAATACTGACGCAGATGTGAAGCCCCATCTGCTGGAGGTACTGTCTTTTACTTGAGACAACCAACGTCCTTCTCRTAAATCACACAGTCCGAAACTTTAAAACTGACTAATACAGCCCCAGGCACAGCTGGGATATAGGAAGGGGACTGCATGTGCATTAAGCAATCACGTGACTAGGTACTACTGTATGGAGTGAAGTAAAGAGAGAGACAGACCTATTCGCAATACTGGTAAATCTACTGTAAAGTACTTGGAAACTCAGTCCGTATTTAGGATCCTGTCTAGGAGCGTACCGCTGCACTTCTCTAAGATACTCAGTAACTGGAAGCTAAGCAATTTCATTGATACATTTCTGGACTGAGGCCTCGGGTTTCTTCTAACGACAAGTATAATTGCAGCTCCTCTGCTCTGACCTTTAGTTGGCTTAATGTAGGCATCCAAGCTTGAAAGTTGTAYATTGTACAAAGGAAGTTCAAGTTTGGTTTTCTCTTACTACACCTACAAGTGGAATGCCAGTCTGATGTGCTCAGAAATTAACCACTGAGCAGAACAAGTAGAAGCACTGTTGGATACAAGGGTTCAGTATAACTTGGGCACCATAACTTCATTCTTATAATGCCATCTTGAAGATTTTATTTTTTTTAAGCAGAAATGAATCTAAATACATCTATTTTTCAGCCTTTCCTCTTCAGGTGATTTGGGTTAATGTATATGGAATTGAACAAATTTTCTAAGTTTTACAGTGCACATCTTTGGAATTACCCTACAACGTATTTATTGACTATTGCTTCATTCTAGCAGCCACTGTGTTTTCTGCATCTAAAAGAAGGTTTTAAAACCTGRTTAGGAATATGAACTGACAGAGGTGGGAAGAGAGAGAATGTCTCTGTAAAATATCTGTAATTACTTACCTTCAAATATGCAGGCATTATGCAATATAGGATCTTAAAAGTGATTTTATCCCCTCTTGATAGGCGCGGAGGTTATCTCTTTTTGTTTACAATGTTTACAAAGTTTACAATGTTCAAGGGGAAAAATTAGGGCTACTGATTCCCCTTAAATTTGTTTTTACAATTATTTGTATAAATTCTCTTCTCCTATGACCAATTTAAGCTGTTTGTTTCATATGTAATTGTATCCAAGGGGAAGATGCAGCTGGGTTAGAGAGATGTGTTTGTGTGTGTGCTTGAATATTCCATTATTAACTAGTGAGGTGATTTCCTGAAATCAGGAGTTTTACTGATGCCCTTTATTTTATGTAATTTTACGTTAAAGAAATTATATTGTATTTTAAAAGATAGTCGAAGCACATTAGCAATTCTGGAAAAAAAAATAAGCGCAGGCTTCTTGGGTATTTGAACAGTTTGGACAAATGGGCAATACTAAGTAGTCTTGAGAGGGGGGAAGCATGTATGCAGAAGAAAAAGAGCTGAGTTTGGGAACTAAAACAGAAAAACCACAGAGTGAGTGGGAAGCATATCTTGGGTAAGAGTAAAGAAAAGCTGAGCAAGAGTTCTTGGAGCAGCATCCTGCTTTACCGGCTGGGGGCACTTTTAGCTGTCTCATTTGTTTGATTCTTGCACAGCTGGAAAAGATCTGACCCTGTAAAAGGGCTTGTTAGTATTATCTTGAAAGTAGAGCTGATAAATAAATTGGGGGAGAAAAAAAGAAAAACAAACAAAGAGTAAAGTCAGTTCTTGTTTCTGCCTGCTGTCTGTGGGAGGTTTCTATCCCTTCAGCTAGAGTGCAAGCACTCAAACTGGTTGAGTACCTGTATTTGGCACAGYTGAGAGGCTGAAACTGCGGTGAGGAGCACAGCCTGGAAACAGCGTCAGAAGTCTCCTAAAAATGATCTGGCATTGATGAGGGAAGTTTCTGTGCTCTCAGCAGCAGAGGTGCTACAGCGGAGTCCCACCCCTCCCCTGGCTGTTCTCTCCTGTCCCCCAGCTGTGGCAAAGGGTGATCCAGCAACCTCTGCAGCTGTGCTGTGCCTGATGGGGTGGAAAGTCCAATGAGAAAGGTGGAAGTGGGTAACAGGCATGAGCGGGTGGGGGAATGCGTCGAAATGATAAATTAATACTAGTTATTAAAACTARCAGTTAAAACTAATTATTATTTGTGAACTTGATAATAATTAAACCGGTTACTATTTTAGAGTAAAATTCTATACCAGTATCTTCTAACTGGAAAGATGTCCAGAATCCTGAGTTTCATCCAGGTAGTCAGGTAAAAATGTTAAGAGCTGAATAGTTCAGCTGGTGCCAAAGTTAAATGTGCTTCAGCAACGATTAATCATAGAATCATAGAATCATTAAGGTTGGAAAAGACCTCTAAGATCATC
>JASVER010000006.1:19502773-19613113 GCA_030449065.1 Oceanodroma leucorhoa | reverse complement strand
CTCTGCAGAGCCTTCCTACCCTCAGGCAGATCAACAGTGCCGCCCAGCTTGGTGTCATCCGCGAACTTACTGAGGGTAACTTACTCGATCCCCTCGTCCAGATCATTGACAAAGACGTTAAACAAGCCGGGCCCCAAAACTGAGCCCTGGGGAACACCGCTCGTGACCGGCCGCCAACTGGATTTGACTCCATTCACCACAACTCTCTGGGCTCGGCCGTCCAGCCAGTTTTTTACCCAGCAAAGAGTACACCCGTCCAAGCCATGAGCCGCCAGCTTCTCTGAGGCTGTGGTTTCACAAACGCTTCTTTCTCATACTACTGCCATCCACTCGCTGTTCATTCTTGCTTGCTTCCCACCTTTACCTGCATATTCACTTGTGCCAGTATAACAGTTTGTGTGACTGCACGGTGAATTAGACTGGGAAACTAATTCAGTTTTTAAAAAATCTTTTTTTGGGGGGGCAGGGGAGGGTTATTTTCCTCAATACAGTTCAACGTGTGCCGTACCAGCAGTTGTCCTGGCACAAATAAGGTTGTGGTGTAAGGTGGGAATAAGCTGGAGGGAACAAGGTATTAAAGCCAGCACTGTTGCTGAAAGAGGTGTTTGTGAAAATACACCTTGTTTTGGTGCAGAGCAGCACGAAAAAGGGTGTAACTAACTTCTGGGAATTGCTGGGTTATATGTGGTCATTTTGCTCATAACAGAGACCTAGCTCTGAGTGCCTGTGGACCCCCATTCAGATCCCTCTTTTCTGTAGCAGGCTGAACAAAAATCTCATTGCTTCTAAACTCTGGAAGAGCGTGTTGTGCTAGACTGGAATGGATGTAAATTTACTCACTGATAAAAAAAACAAACCCATACAACCTGAAATTTTCTGTATGATACTGTTGTTCTTCGGTGCAGTCATCTCATTGTCTTTTTCTCCATTGTGCCCTGGGCACTGCTGCCACAGGAGATGCTGCAAATGGCCTGTCTGCTGCACAGATGTATGTCCCTTCCAGGTATTCAACTCAAATCTGCCATTCCTTGTGCTGMAAATCAGCCCTCTTGGACTGCAGTGGCTGCACAGACAGCCTGTTCACTCCTTTCCTGTGTATCTCATGACTTTCCCTGAACTGTAGTTCCCTCAGGTACAGAGCTTCCTTGCCTTCCTTTTTCCAGGTGTAATATAGTAAGATTTTGTTCTTTATCCAGTGCTTTCTACTTCCAGTTCTCACAACTAGGTAAGGACCTTCTCATTTCTTAGACAGAAAAATAGACATAGGTGATTGTAGCAGCTTGACCAAGATCACAGCCTGGTCTCCGTCAGAGCGTGGAATAGTTAAATAGCTCTCCTCACCTCAAGCCACTGCCCAAGTCATCTGCATCTTAACAAGGGACCATTCCTTCTGGCAACTTGATATGCTTATTTTTGTAGTTGMACGTTATGTTTCTGTGGTATGTATTTTTCATTAATATGGGCTAATTGGGTCATTAAATAACATTAATGAGAGACAACCAAATTCTGCTGTATGTCTGCATGGATATCTCATTGCATACCTGAGACCACGCTCACCTGTATCACTTCTCTTATTCCACTCCTAAGTTCTTCCTCTGCTGTTATTGGCAAAGTACACAGTGCTGTCCGTGTGCAATGTAGATAGATACCTGCTAAGCTCACTTCACGTGGGCCCTAAGGAAAGAGGCTCATCTCAGAGTCAGAAATCGAGAGGAGCCTGCACATTGAAGTCAGCGACTTGATTCAGAAACCTAAATGGGATCAGAGTTGTGTCGTATGACACAATGAGAAGATATGATATTAAAGAATAAAGAACAATAATTATCCCCTGACATGTTCTTTATTAATTTTATTATAAAAACTCATTGATCCCTTCAGTTCTGTGCATAGTCTGTTAACAGGTCAACTGCTTGAAGCCTTTCTCCAGTTTTTACTCAGTTCTCATTTGGGCAACTTTCCCATCAAAGTTGACACCATTTTGCCTGAGTAAGCGGACCAGTAAAAAGAAGAGAGCATTTTAGGATTTGTGCCACATAGTGGTGTTAAGAGKTTTTTTTAAGGCTTCTTAACCCCAGCCCGACAGAGAAGCAAAGACACCCCGTTGGCCCTGCCTGGCGCTGGCAAGCGTGCTCATGCCCCAGGTTATCATTGCTGTGGCTGTAAGCTGATGCTCCTATCTATGTCCCAGTACATCAGTAATGTGCATTTTTTTTCCTCCTCACTTTACTACACAGAGTCCTCTATCTTCAGGTTGTCAGATTTCTAAACAGGATTGAAGCTGTGAGTCTTCTCTGCCAATTGCAGTATGTCCAGGAGGTTACATCGTACTGTCCTCTAGTGGTAAAATACTCTGCTTGCAGTCCTATTTCAAAAGCAGGGTGCTTTCAGGCACTTCCTTCTCTATGTTATTCACATGTTAATACTGTTCTTGAAGAACCATCTTGCTTTGAAAAGGTTRCCTAATAATAAGAAAAACATTTAGGAAGGAGCTCTTAACAGAGGAGCTTTGTGACAAAGTTGATGTGAACCGTGATAGTGATGCTTTGCTAACATAATTCAGTTTCAGGTTTAGTTTTAAGTTTTGGTGGGCTGTCTCGGCCATTCTTCTGTGTTGTTCCTTGAACTTAGAAGTGGAAGAATATTTGTTGGAGAAGTACAAAACATCGAGTCGAGGGATTTGAGTTATTGCTCTGTTTCAACTGTAAAGTGTTGGTGAAACTTTGCATATCATTTTTCCCTACCATTTTCTGTATGGAGAGTGGAGTGACAATAATAGCTACTTCATCACATTGTTTGAGGGCTGTTGATGGAAACAAGGTCCTCAGTGCAAAGAATATGTGATGTAAAAAACAGTAATACATAGCCTGTTACAATAGGTCCAAACTCTTAGAGAGAATCCTGTCTCAGGAGTTGTATTTTTTATATGTTTGCATAAAATCAGGGTGAGCTCTTGCCGTATGTAGATCACCGTCTATAAGTTCTTTGTTTTTCAGTGAATACTTACCTAGTATCACAGACTCCAAAGCAAGATGGAGGCTAAGGAAAAAACCCCAACAGATTTCAAATGTTTATTTTCCGTTCTTTACTTTTCATATAGGTATATTAGAATATGTTCTGTTAATATGTTTAGACTAAATGATTAAATCATTGATTAATTAGTGTTAATCAGTTGTTGATTTAACCTTTACATTAAAAAAAAAAAAGTATTAATTCTTCTGAGATAACTAGAAAGTAATAATAATTTCAAGTTACCGTCTGGTATCCATCTAACTAATGATATACAGGTGAAAATTCCACCAATTATCCTGTTGATAATTAATAACTCTTCTAATAGAAGAAAATTCACATGTATTTTTCTGCACTATTCCACAGGAATAGGTATAGAAAGAAAGAAAGAAGTTCATAAGAAACTGAGAATCACCTCCAGCCAGTGTCACTTTTCCTCCAACGGAGCAGTAMTCTGAGGGACTTTAGATCTCCAGAGTACAGCAATTAGGTAAGACCTAATGATAAAGAGGTGTCATTGTACAAAAGAAAAATCAGCATTCAGGTTGGTGTTAACTCTTGGAAGAGTTTTCATCTATATACGTCCAGAAGGAGCCGCTGCTGACTAGTAATTCCAGCTCAGAGCAGTCTAGTATTGTTTGTTTAACCATGAACACTGATTGTCCTGTGGCCATTGGGAGGGATCACTAGGAATTCAGTTGCCATTTGCCCATCACTTAACACTGACCTAAAAACTGCCTGTAGACAAAGCTGCCTCATGGAAGACATATCCTGAACTGCATGACCTTGATGTGAAGTGCTAGTGCCAGGGCTGGAATATGCAATGACTTCGTGTTTCATTACCAGATTGTTGCCTAACAAGACCCAAATCATTGCTACAGTGTTATTCTGACATATAATAGACTGGATCTTAAAACGTGTGCTAGATTTGTTTTCTCCTAATATCTGTGTGGATGATGTAGCTTTCTTTTGTGAATGGGCAAAAAGCCTGGGATTTGCCTTTAAGTGCTTTGAAGCTGAAGTGGTTTTGTCTCTCTGTTTTCTGAGGCCACTGTTCAGGACTCGGCAGATGGACAAATCCTCAAGTTGGATCATCTGAGTGAGGCAACTGGACAGTTAATTCAACACTGATCAAAGCTAATTTGAGGGGTGGCAGGTGTATGCTAGACAGGCTGTAGCTCAATGTGTTACGAACTATTGGTATAAAGGCATCAGTGAAGGATTTGCTGTGGAGGAAAGTTCTGTGATTTGTCAGAGAAACTACATTCTTCTATGCTTGTGCCCTGTACTAAGTTGCTGTTTGCTTGGGTGGCTTGCTTTGGGTGTAATAGCTTGCCAACATATGGGTTTTTAAGACACTGAAATGTTGCTGAGACTTTAATACATGTATAGTTCACCACCTCTATGGTCCACCGCCACACGAGGCCCTGGAGTTAGCTAACAACATTAGTTCAGCTCAGCATCCCTCCCCAGGCTGGTCAAGGAGTGAGGCTTGCTGACAACTGGCTTGCTACTGCTAATGAGGCTTGAGAYGAAGCTGTACGTCGCAGATCATTGCCATGGACCTCCACCTGCATTAATGAATTGTGGATAATGTTCACCAACAGCTGTTATTGTTTGATCACTTACAAACACAGGACACAATATCAAAACCAAGTAGCCCTCACGAACATAGTCAGCAGGGAGAATATAAGCTCCTCCGTTAGGTATTCTCAGTTGCCTGGGGGAGAGGGGACTTGCTGATTGGGGTGTGCCACGTGGGTACCAAGATAGATCCCTAAGGTGAGACAACATGAACAACTCTGCCTTACAGCAAGCTCAAGATAMATCCTCTTTTAAAAAAGATTTCAAACGGAAAAATAGGTCTGCCACATGTCTAATAATTCTCCAAATGTCATTTACTCTGCCTTGCTTAGATACTTCCTTTAAAAACACAAGAAGAGCAGTGTTTTGATAWAATATTTAAAGAACTAGATCCTTGTCCAAACGTTATTGGTGAAGAGGCTGCACTTCATTTTCAGAACCTGAGATCCTGATTTCAGCTTTCGATTTCCATTGATACAGCTCTRTTGCTTCAATGGGGCCTGTCTGGCTTTCCAATGACATCAAATGTGATCTGAAATCGTAAGGGAAAGCTATTTACTCTCTTTTTTCAGTCACAGTAGGGTATATCCAGAAGTCCATGAATGTATTGATTTACAGTCTTTCTGAAAGTAGATTCTAATGATGTTAGCAGTTGAAATCAACCCCCGTGGACATTTCATAGTCAAGAAATGTTTTCTTTAATTCAAGCATGGAATTAATGTTGATATGAAAGCTATATCAAGCGATTCTTACTAAGCAGCAGTAAGAAGTGCCTTGTGGACATTTCATTCTTTACTTTCTCTCTTTTTTTTTTTTGGGGGGGCCGAGTGTTTTTGTAGCAGCACAGTTAAAAAAACCTTGCAAGGAAGTGCACAGTAGAGTGAAATATTTTAGCAGAGGGCACAGTACAAGACTTGACCCTTCTTCTATTTGTTTGGTTTGGKTTTTTTTTAATATATTAGGAATAACTCTATCGCAGCTTGGTATGTTGTTTGGCTTATATGTGATGGATTTTCCATACATGTATGCGGTAAGAAAGGAACCAAATTTCTTCTCATACTGGGTATGTCAGTTTTTTCATAAGTAGCATATCCTGCTAATTTTGGGTTATCACATCATATTATCTGTTTTTACCCCATTGGCTGCATACAGTTTTCTCTTCAGAAGCTGGGAAATTTGCTCATAGCCCTTTACTGTATCCCTAGCACCTCATCCTACATTGTTGTAAGTGAAATCAGCAATTGCCTGCCTTCAATTTTTCACTAAATACGGAAGAATTAACCCATTCCTTAGTCTCTTACCAGAGCTTTTCATACAGGTCTTTCAAGTTTGTAAGGGTCAAGCCCTTTAAAAATCAATTATTTAACATGTAGCAGTGACAAAGTTGATTTCTGCAAATAAATTACTTCTAAATGAATACTTTTTCAAAAAGCTTATCCCTATGTTTCCCTTCTATTTATTCATCTTGTCTTCAAATTTTTGACTTTCTAAGCCCTTTTGTGCTGATTTATGTTTCCAAATAAGCTGTATTTTTATATACAAGAAATAGTTTAGATGTGACAGTAAAGACATGGATTTTTTTATAACAAATACTGTAGATACTACTAATTTATATCAGTAAATTTAATAATCTTTTTCTCCCTGCTCTTACATGAAGATCAAACCACTTAATACCAGGATTTACCACTGATTCTCTGGAATTTTATATCARTAATGAATGGGAAGTCTGTTTACTATGCAGATTAAAAAAATAGTACAAATAGAGTTAAGGTTAGAGAAAATATTTGAATAGGAGATAGTAGATGTGGAAAGTACATGTCTGAATGGCAAACCAATTAGAATGAGATTCTGGGTTGACACAAACCATTATAGCTCCATGGAAGTTAATAGACCTATACTAATTCACATGAGTCTTAACACATGTGAATAATAAAGATGATGAAGTTAATGAAGCTAATAATAATGAATTAATGAATTGTTAATGAATGAATTATGAATTATAATTAATGAATAAATAATTAATGAGGTTGATGAAATAAAAAATAATGAAGTTAAGCTTAAGAGAAAAAGGGAGAACTATGGATGGGACTTGGAGTACACGGTGAGCAAGTCTGCAGGTTGCAGGAAAAATATACGGCAGTGCTTCAGCCACTGGAATATTTTTTTTCTCTGGATCTGTTAAGTGGTTTCTTATACAAGCAAGAACATGGAATAGGTAAGAACGTCACCGAGTTTGTCTCTAGTCAGGTTAAAAAMCACACTTAAATGGTCCAGCCGCTGGATGTCTCTCTTGTTCTGCTTACACGAGTAAGGACTGGCCTTACAGAGTGAAATACCTACATCTCAGAAAGATAAATGGGTCAGTAGGGAAAGCCAGCTGTCCAGTGCTGCCCAGCTGACTGAATGATAGGACACCAGTCACCACCATATAGTGGAAAAGCACCAGCTACATTTTCTTTATTCCTGCCAGGGGTTTCTGGCTCAGGTCAGTTGAAGTTGGTAGAAACTTCAGCTAAACAAGAAYCAGATTTGCTTTTTCTGGAAAAGTCTGCACCTTCTATTTATTTCTCTATTCTGAAACAGAATTGAGAGAGACACATTCAGATCTTCCCATGAAATCCTCTTCTGGAAAAATAACGTTAGGAGAGCCTTTTGGTTACCTCCGTGAGTCGAGGGTACAGGGCCAGGTCTTTGTTTTGCTCAGCTGCATTGCTTAAGCAATGGAAATCTTTCTGCATGTGCATTATCGCCTCTTGTTTGTTTGATGCGTCAAAAATAAATGAATGCAGGAGAATGCTTAAGAAATCGTTTTGAGGTTAAGAACTTCAAGGTCTCTGACTTGTGTAGAATCAAAGAGTTTCATACTGCTTCGTAGCACATAGCTTTCAGTGATCTGAAATACAGGGAAGAACAGAGTGAAGCCTCAAGCAGTGACTTCAGAAGGACCTATGAAGGTGAGCGCTGGGAATTTAGGGTTTCAGTGATTTAGCTAGGATAATACAGGAATTTGGAGTAAAGGAGGAACGTAATATAGGTCTTTAAGTTTCAAGGTACTGTGATGATTAGATAATTTTTTTCCATTCTTCAATTTTCCATGCTATTTTCAGAAAGAGTTTCATCTGTATATTGTGAGATAGTATGTTTCCTTATATTAATACTATTTGTTTAATTCTTTAAGTTAAAACCAGCTTAGATTACGAATTCTGAATGCTAGAAGTCTGATATTTCAGAATTTTGCTGGATTTTTTTCCTGTATTTCTCAGTATACGTGAAAGAAGTTACATAACTTTTTACTTTAATGGTTGGCCAGTATTTGAGCTCCTCTCATTTATTTCTGTCAAAAATGTTGATAGAAATGATACATCTTTGTGTACATTCTTTGTAATCAAAATGGGATTAAACTGAGGTCCTCTTTCCCTGAATGTAGCAGAAAAAAAGACAATAGGAAACAGCTCCTTTGGCAGTAACCCAAGCCTCTCTTTTCAGTCGGCACTGCACTCGGAAAGCTCTGGCTTCCTCTTTTTCTCTCTTGGTGAGAATTCAGGATAATTCTACAAAGTGTTTCACTGTTTTGGGGGTTTCTTTGCCTGCATAGGTAGCATTTCTGACTTTTTTTATTTGCCTGTCTTGTGGCTGGTGCTTGGGAGGTGATACCTATTTGTCTGCATCTTCTGTTTGCCCACAGTTATATTTCAAAACCATTTTCCTCTCTAGGACTACAAACCAGTTTCATTCCACTCTGTTTCCTGTCGGTTTTCTCTGTAGTCATTAAGGAAAACAGGCAGGGAAAGTGTGCCTCCCACTTCTTTGTAAAAGGTGGGTTTATGAACCAAACTATTACCGTGTTTTGAAATGTGCTGTTACCAATTCTTTTGAGCTTCACTTCTTTTTAAAGGACCTAAATGGCATTTGGTCATCCAAGAAGTTTTGCTCTCTTGTATCTCGGACAGTGAAATTTTAAGAATATCAGAAGTGTTGTTTAGCAGTCTAAACTAAACCTTAAACAGGGGATGTGCTCATTGCCATGTTCCTAAAGTCTAGAGCAGACAAGCTTGCATTTTGCTATACTGAATATTTTAAGGCCTCTACTCCTTCTGGATTTTAGCTTTTCCAGGTTAGTATTGGGAAAGATCTTTGCCTAATCCTGATTATGTATAAAAACAATACTCGAAAGTGGTTATTTAGTGCAAGAGCCGGATTGTATGGTTGTTATCTTAGACTGRCAGTGAAATCCCTGGAGAGTATTTAGTTTTGTAATTAGCATGCAGTTAGAAAAGGAGTTTTGCTTTGAGTTTTTTGGGGGGTGTTTAGGTTTTTTTCCACAGCAAAATCAAGAATAAACATCATCATAATGTATGGTTTCTTTCTATAGCTTTCAGTTAGATTTAGCGAATGCTTCAGAGTTCATCATTAATTATCCTATACTGTATCTTGCAACAATATTTGTCCTAGTGTTGTCAGAACTCCCTGTAGTGTGGCTCTATTAAAACTCTGCAAAATGAGACATGAAGGGAAAGTGATAATAGTGTACGCAGATGAGTGCAGTACAGAGCGCTGACGTTCCAGTGTATTTTTAGCCAAAAGCAAATGTCTGTCTAATTCAAGAATTATGGAAGAAAAGTGGATCTGTAATTATGTTCATAATTAGAGAGGTCCTTTTTTGGTGCTTAATCTAAATAAATATGTAGGTTCTAAGCACCATAGAAAACATCAAAGCTGATAATGTGGGAGGTTATTGTGGTCCATGGAAAGGAGGAGGGACCAGATTCTAAAATAGTGAAAATCAGCATAGCTCAGTTGGAGCTCTTTATTTCCATTGATGTACACTAGTTGAAAATTAGTTTATTACTTCAAGTTGCATAGAAACAAAGCAAACCAAAGAAACTGTTACAAAAGCATCCATCTAGGAAAACATTGGGGGAAGAAAAATACAGTGAAAACAGAACTCTTTCTAAATTGAATTTACTATTAAATTTAATAAAGTTTCCTAGTGGGGAGTTCCTGGAAAATRTGGACTGAAATGTGAAGCAAACTTTGATTGCTCTTTTAGCTGCCTTGACGGTATATTTACAAGAATTAAATTTCTTTTTTTTTTTTTCATTACTTCTAAAGACACTTTCTAGAGAAAAATGCCCATGCTTCGTAACCACCTTAAGAAGCATTTGCTATGGTTTTTTCCAAAGGAACACTTAATAGTTTCATAAATATCAAAGTTAATAGGCTCCTAAAATCAAGGAAAATTGCCTGTAGGTGATTTGTGCTTATAGAGAAATAGCTACTCTCTGAAATGAAACTTTCTCTAAACTTTCTCTCTAGGCCTGTTACCTATTACTGCATACTTTGCTGTCCTGTTCCTCCTTCCGTTAGCTGTTTTGAATCAACAGTGGGTAGACCAATACTTAAATGAAATGTACTTGAGGGTAAAACATAATCCAACAAATTATAGAAAATAAACAATATTAAGCGTAGCTTGTGACTATAACAAGATCAGAAACATTCTAATGGGGACACATTTCTTTTTGAAAATGCAACARCTATGCCACATCAGCATAAAGCCATACTTATGGCTGGCTTTGAAGAAAAGATAAAATCTTTCAAAAAGTGGCTTCCAGAAAGGAGTCTGAGAAAAATTATTTTTTTCTTGTATTACATTGCTATTTGGTATGCAGTAGGAGCTGCTTCTCCTTTATTTTTGCTACCTTTTTTTCCTTGATTTTAATTTTAGTGGTGTTAAGGCACCTAACAGTCTTGATAAGCAGCTTTTACTAAAGATAGAAAATCATTATTTTCTGCATAAACTTGGTAATGTGTGTAAGCCTCATAATGGTCACACTTAGAGAAAAAAGAGCTCTTTCCTGCCCTTAGAGGTGCAGGAAAACCCGGCTGCTGGCAAATTAACTTACATTGTGCTTTACTCTTCTGCCATTTAGTATTTGTGTTGTACCGGGGGGGCTTATCTTTATTAGACAGCTCCCAGAATCATGCTTATGAAAGGACATGCGAAGTATGAAAAGAGATGCTAGAAAATTGGATCTTCCTGTTAGGATTTTGTTACAGGCTTTGAGTCCTGGTGGACTTTTCGCTGCTAAAGCCTTAAACCAGTCTGAATGCAGTAGAGTCGATTTTACAGCAGGCAGCAGGAGACTGAAACAAGGCTGAGCAATGCTGGTTTATGGCATGGGACCAGTCTGGTGAAAGCTGCTGGTATTCTCCCTGTCACGACTGAGCTGGTTCCACCCAGGAGGTGCAGGTGAACTGTGATTTAGTTCGGGATATCTGCATCCCCATTTGGGGTGCCCATTAGATAGACACTAAGAAGCCCTTGCTCTGCTGTTCTTTACTGTTCCTGGTCTTGGTAATTTCATTGTATGTGTTCATGTTAGATATTTGTATTTCACATTCCTCACGTCTCCTTAATTCTTTGTCAGTGGGGAAGAAACTTTCATAAAGTTGTTTATCCACTGGCAAGTTTTAGAAATCTGTTATCTAAAGCTTTACATAGGAGCTTTTATCAAAATCTTTAATTTTGAAAGGTAATTCTAGAGAAGTACATTGTTACTAGTAACACCCCTGGGAGACTGGTTCCCTCCGGAAAATGTATGCGTCCTTAGAAAAGATGAGGAGATGTCATAGTCTTGACTTAAGAGTGAGCTCTTAATTCCCTCAACAGCTGTTTTTTGACAAATCCATCCTTGATGCTCCATTGCAGGGTGTAGTGTACAATAAAGAAAAACATTTTTTTCTCCTTGAGTTGCAGGGTGTAGTGTACAATAAGGAAAAACATTTTTTTCTCCTTCAGGCAACGAGTAAGCCTCTCCCCTTTTTCCTCTGTTCAGCTGTAGTTGAGCAAAAGCCATCATGGAAACTTAAAGGGAGAAATAGAATTCAATATATATTTCTTCTAATCACTAGGTACAATAKAAAATAAAACTTAATCCCCAACAGTTCTCTCTTTAAAATGTACGTATCTTCTTTCCCCACTACGCTAGTCTGAAATAATGAGGCAGGAACCAACCACGCAGTTAGGCTGGCTCTGGTCCTCTCTTACTCTGCTGTGGCTGTCAGCATCAAAATTTCTGTTACCTCTCTCTCGCTTAATTTTGGGGGTCCTTCTCTACTCTTATTTTCCTTCTTCCACTGATCACTCCCTCCTCTTCGTGTCACTCTTTCCTTTTCTTGATTCTCCAACAGCTTTTCAGTTTGCTCCACGTTGGCAGGACTGGACCTACTGTATATTTTGTTCTGTCTGACTGAGGAAGCTGAAACTTAGCATCCCTTGGATTTCTCTGGGTGTTGTGTAATTGAATTGTCTAGAGTGTTAATCATAATTTGATTATTCTGACATTCTTGATGGAAAAAATATGTACTTTAAAATCATAATGTCATTACAGAATTTGCTTTTAGCATGAATATATTTCTTCTCAGTGACATTGAAATTATTTACTACTCCCAATATTTATATATTATTTTGACAGATATGCAGTGGACTATGAGTAATTTTAAAGTGGCACAGTTTACTCCATGCAGCTTAAAAGCAAGGATTTTCCCCTTCCCCTTTTGCCCCATCACATTTTGTTATTAATGGACACATTTGAATTGTCAGCTTTGCTGAAGCCTTGGTGTACAGGCTGGAATGATAAGATTAATTTAATTGCTTGACCRTGTCATTGCTAACTAGGAGTACCGAACATCCTCTTGTTCTTGCGTTATCTTTTCCCTAGCAGTTSTTCTAGGTTTTTTTGATTCATCCTGTTGGTTTAAACATAAGAATTCCAAGCCAAAATAGCCTGTGATGTGGAAGTGTAGGCTTCCAGGAGCTGTGCGGGCTAGGAATAAACTTTTGACTTTGTCAGGAGGCAGGATGCTAAGACGGCTCAGCTGGCGGGTTAATGATGATTGTCATGAATATTAAATGATAGAACCAAAACAAAACTCCCAGAGAGACACTTATGCACAAATCTTACATAGGAACACAACCAGCTCAGACAGCTGGCTCTCTGTAGACTTTCTTGAAAGAAAACAGTGCTGAGGCATATTAGGATGGTTTTTATAAACCGGAAAGCCAATTTGTGATGCACTGTTTGAAAGTTAGAGGTCTTAATGATTTATAGCTTGAAGCAGAAATCTGTTTTCTGAAGTAGATAAATAACAGGTAAATCATATCTGTGCTGTTCTCCCTKGTATTAAGTGTTTCAGAATATTTTTGAGCTTTGTGCTCACTAAAAATGTGCAYAAGGGGTAAACCTTACTGTTAAATGCCAGCTCTCTGGTGTGCAGCTATAGTCCCACTTCTTCCTCTGAAGTTCCTCTMATCCCTTCTTTGTTTTTTTCCCCTCTCTAAAAAGACCACATTGCAGGGCTCGGAATAATAAACTACAGTTGGTTTTGTTTCTTTCTTGTGATTTGTCCCAGACAGGATAAGGGCTCGCTATTCACAGAGTTCCTCCTTCAGCTCCAGTGGTGTAAAGCTAGCTCCTGCTATATGGAAAAATTGCTCCAGCACATGCAAAAAATTAAAATTCAAGAAGCTTGGATTTATTTGAAGTAACACCATCATAGATCTGGGATGATTCCATTAACAGCACTGCAGTCATGCTCTGTTTCTAAAAGAATATCTAAAGGTGAGACATTCTCTATGGCCTAGAGAGTAATCTTTGTTATACTTTGTAAGTTGGCATCAGATTCTTGCACATAACTTCCTTGACTTTTATGGTTATGTAAATTTATACCAACTTAATATGTGGTTCAGTGATTTTCGGACACCAAAAGGAATGGGCTGAAATAGCTGAGTAGGTTTTCTCAGAACTGTATGTAGGCACGATCCATTTATTGGTGTTATTCTGAGTATAAAAAGATAAAAGTAAATCTAAACTATTTTTAGGTGCGATGAGTCAGTCTGAATGAGTTGATGCAGAAAGGTACAAATGAAAGGACAGTCCAGTCAGAGGAACTTATGGACAGTAATGCTTTTATATAAACATTCTGCAGAATTCATTTGGCTTTCCAAACCCTGTCTGTAAATCAAAAAGTGCTTTCCAGTGGCTCATGGAGACCTCTCCAGTCATATGGTGCTAGCTGTCTTTGTTTTCAGTTCAATTGCATTAGAAACAGAATATATTTTTAAAAGTAGAATTTTTAAAGTATTTATGTAAGTAATTGATGCGATTATTCCAGTGATATTACGTGACTGTGAACAGTGTGCGCATCGGAAATAGACGTGGCCAGCAGGTTCCCAGCTCTGAAGAAAACACATTCAGTGAGATAATTTTTCAGCTAGTATCAGGACAACCCCTGATTTATTTCTGTTGTTGTTAAATCAAACATCCTAGTGGAATGGGAGTGATTTTTTTAAAGGTAACATAAACCAGGTGCATTTAAAAGACTTACCTAGACTAGCTTATATTCGTGTTTTCATAGTATCACAAGGAATTTACACACATACTCTCTGACAGGGTTTGCAATAAGGTGAGCTACAGTATTGTGGAACAATACTTTGTAACTATTTCCCTATGAACTAAAGTTTCCCATAAATATATATTACTTTATGAAGCAGATACAGCTAACATAATTATTCAGATAAAATCTTGCTTAATATTTTACTTTTTTCCAAGCTGAAAAGCTCCTTTAGATACTTCGGGAAGTTCGGGTTAACGTATCTTAGWCTGCAAAGGCTACAAACAGTTGTTTTGGGATTAGAGGCTCATTTATTACTTACTTATTTGAAATATCTAGCCTATTTTATCATAAACTAGCTAAGCCTAGTGGATGAAAAGATTACCTCTAGCTTCCAGCTGCACCTTCATTTTGCGCATTTTGAATGTATGATTAAAACTCTTGCCAATGTTGTGAAACACCTTTTATACAACGTCTGTATTTCTGGCTCAGCCACTTACTGTTGGGGTCATCGTGGTTTCCACCAGTATTTCAACAAACAAATTACCAATAGACATATAGGCAAATTCCAAGTGTTGACAGACACGGATGAACATGGGTAAAATATACTCACTTCAGCTGAAAGATGAAGCACCACAAAGCGATACCTCTTTGGAGTGAGGAAATTAAAGCTAGAGCTTCAGAAAGTAACATTCTTGATATTACAGCCATCTCAGGGTCCCACCAGCCCAAATGTCCAACCAACATGACCTTCTTCAAATGGCTGAAAGTCCCAATAGGGATGAAAGACAAAAGGAATTCAAGGGAAGCATCAGCTCATTTAACAGGCAGGAAACCTAGCATTAAGGATTGCAAAGTTGTAGTGAAGCTGAGAATTGCACCTTCATCTCTGTGTTCCAGGTCACCTCTTCAGCAGCAAAACTCCAGCCTTCTTTCTTAAACTAGAATGGGCATCATTTAAAGACAAAATGAGAAAAATTGATAAGTTATGGACTGAATAGCAGCAGCATGATTTTCTATGGATCCAGGCACCTGCAAGGTATCAAAGCAAAAGGCATCAGTATTTTTGGAAAATGAGACTGAGGATGTCAAGCAAGGAGCCAGCAGTCATGAACTGTTTAATTCATGCTGATTTCCCCAGAGCTGTATCCAAGGAGGATGTCACACTTTTCCATTCTCAAGTTCAACCTTTTCTCTTGAGTGCATCAGCAAGTTTCAGCTCTTCTTAAACTGTACTCTCCCGTGAGTTATTTATAATCATCTCCTGCTGTTTCCTGTAAGTAGAATTTCACTCACCTTCCTTCTCTCTGCCTTGAATTGGTATATTCCACTGATACGCTTCTGCTTCACATATAAACCTTTCAGCAGCCTGTTTTCTTCCAGCTCCAAGACATGCTAAACTCAAATGAGACCACTGAGAGAAATGGGAAGGAAGTATTTACCCTTGGCAGCAGCAATTTAGGGACATATGTAATATTTAATGTGTAGAATCATAGAGGCTCAGCACATACTCAAACATCCCTCCTAAGCATGCGTTCTTAAAATCCTTTCAAGTTCACTAAAATTGATAGGTTGGTCTTTTGCAGGCTAATACTGAGAGCTTTTCAGATATCCCTATAAGCTGCCATCATCGTTTCATTTCTGCCTACCATTTTTGTTGTGTCAGAGATCAAAACTGCAGGGCATTATTTCTGACCTGTTCAGTTTAAGGAATACATGGAATAGAACATGTTTTAGAAAGACTGTAAGACTGTTGCCTTTGTCTAAATTTCTAGATCTGTCTGTTGTGTATCTCAGACATACATGTATGTTTGTCTTTCTGTAACACGAAAATACATCACAAATGCCTTGAAAGTCCTACTGTCCTATTCTTAAAGTATTGCATAACTATTTTAAAGTACAGAGCATGGTTAAACAATAAATAAGGAAAAATCAGTGATATTTTTGACACACTTCCAAGCATAATGTAGGACACAGACATGTTACCTAAGAATATAATCTCAATTTAAACATGTAATCCCTTCAATTAACACTTTTGCTGTAAGTATACTTAGGTCTGAGGCACGGCTGCACAGTTCTGCAGTTCAGAATGAACACTTTGCTTTTTGTGGAGCGATATTTATTTTTTTTAATGAGACTATGTTTTCAGGAGCTTTGCTCAGACACAAAAATTAATAAAGGGTTAAACGTAATAAATAAGTTTGAGTTACCTAGCCCTTATCTGTGATCATTACCAAACAGCACTGCAACGTAAAATAAAGGGTAGGTAGGCGCAGCCTCCAATGAGAAGAGTAGCCTCCTAGGATACTCTTGATCTGCCACAGCTATTTTGAACCAGTTATCAGTTTAATCTATAAAGTTATCCTCCAGGCAGTTAATTGCTTGGTAACTAAGCTCTGCGTATCCAACACAACTGATTTTAGTATCTCTGCAAAGAAGCATAGAACTAGGCACAGGGAAGTTTTCACTTCAGTCATCACCTAATTCTATCTGCCCAAGTGCCAGAAAAGAAAATTCCCTTTCCTCTACTGGCTGAAACAAATGCTACCTATAAGGGGTTTTTTTTCATTCAAAGATTCTATTGTCTACAAAAGAAGTGTGCAAGGCTTTAAGTTCAGCTCTACATTCAAACGTTCCTACAAGTCTAGGCCTGTTTGGATTCAGTTCATGTGTTTGACTCCTTGTCATCAGTCTATTATCTGTGTTGTCGTAATCTCTAAAGCCGAAGTAGATATGCCAAGAAGTGGACTCAAATTTTCACAATGCGAGGGTTAGATCCAAGTCTCTGCTTTATCTGCTGCCTTTGCACAATATGAGAAAACTGTCAGCAAAATCTGGAAGGCAAAATATGGACATTGGGACATGATTTCTTTTCCTTTTTTCAGAGAGGTTTCTTTAAGTTGAGGGAAAATTATGTCATATTTTGATTTTTCTTGGATGGCTTATCTCCAAGACAGCTTGCACCCAGATTCTTCTAAACTTTTTACTTCTCAGAAAGATAATGTCTCATGTCAAGGATAAAGGCTTATGTCAGGAAGTACTGCAGAACACGGTAATCTGAACATTCATTAACAGTGCAGAATTTCTCATTGCAACAGCTACAAATAACCTGTGGGAAAGAGTCATAGGAATTGTTTATTCAAGAATACTTCCTGTGGCTCTGCAGTTCATCCAGGTGCACAAGCTCTGTTTTTCACAGAATGTTAATCTTGGTTTCTATCTGTTATTTTGGATTTCTTGTCAACAGATRATCCAAGCCAAGAAGATCTAAGCATAAGTTTTGTAAACAAGAAAATTAGGACTCTCACCTTCTACTGAACAGGAAGAAAAAAGTCAAAACAGAAGGTGTTATGTAAAGACCAACACATGGGTACAAGTTTACATTGTTATCACTGACCATATTTGAAGAAGGAAAAATAGGAAGCACTGTCTGTTATCAGACCTGCATGTACTGCTCTGCCAAATCTACCAGTATAAATTGTCCCAATAGCACACCAAGATACATTCTCGTTTGCCACCTATTCTGTTTTCTGGGTTAGGGCTTTTTTTGGTCATGCCAAGATCAAAATCATGCCTACGCTATTGGAGTACTTCTAGCAGTGATGCCCACCTATCATACACTTAGTTCTTTGAGACTCTGATTGAAGAGTGAAAAAAAATAATCACCTTTTGATATAGCACTGATTTTTCTGTCAAAGCAGTCAGATACATTCTATATTGTAACTGTCTGAATCAGCATTCACAGATAGGGCTCTGAGTGAAGTAGCTATTACAAATCTAAAAGTGTTAAGGGTTTTTTTTGTTTTAATCAAAGCATTCACAGACAAGGACTGATTTATTCTGAAAATAGCCATTCTGTATACCATGTAAATAGCTTTCAGGTTATAGGTTCATGTGTATTTTACTTTCTCTGAATATTACTCACGGTGCATGGATTTGTCATGTAAGTTGCATGGCTTGTATATTGTTTCCTGTATGGACAGAAAAACATTAGCAAAAGCATAAATGGATGATGGATAACAAAGTGGATGATTGTCATCACTTATGCCAATTCTGGGGATTTCAAGATATCCCTGAGAATATCCAGTGTTCATCTGAAAATACGCAAATACTAATCAGAGCTACTTAGCACATCTTACTGATGTGCAGCTGAATCCTACTGAATGGCAGCTTTTTCATTCATAGAAGTCATAGTCAGAAGTGTTTTTGAATTTTTTTCCTCTCAGTTTAACCAGATCAGCTGAAAAATTAGCGTTGGACTTCCTATATGAAACTTTTCACATCTCTTCCATTTTCTTTTGAGGAGATGCAAATTACATTGAACGCATTTCAGATAAGTATATTTATCTATAAAAGAGACAATACTTTTGTAAAAGTCAGCTAAACCATTTTTTTTCCTTGTTTTCTCTCCTGCACCATCARGTGAGTTCTGCATGTTCTTGGGAGTCTTGCAAGGGAAAAACTGCAGCAAGTAAATGCCTTTCCAAACAATCATTTGTTGAATGTGTAGCCCGATGGTGGTTTTGAAACAAAAGTTAAAGGAGGTAATTTACCAACTGCATTGAGGCTTCTCCCATTCCAAAGCACTGTACTGAAATAGAGAAGCACCCTCTTTTAATTTTTACTGAGATGTGAAAGTCTGGCAGGTCTGCCAAGTGCAGTCTCAAACATGATCCTACACCAATTCCTATGTTATTATGAATTCACAGCCAGTATCATCAGACCACAAAGAATATTAGCCTAGACTGCAGTTTTCAAAGAAACACAAGGCCTTTCCTGTGTAAGAAAACTAGTACAGAAACTAATTCACTTAAATGAATGAAATGCTCGTATTTTGGCAAAGGGTCACAAAAAGAATGGTGTCCATATACACATTACAGTTAGGAAATAAATAATTTTGGTTTATGTCTAATCCCGAATTCTTGGAAAAATCTCAGCCGCTCAATCTGCAGGATTCGGAGTACCTGCATTCTGGCAGGTGGTCTTGTTTAGATTAGGATGCAATAACTAGTAACTGTGACTAACAGCTGCTAACACACCTTACACGTTTAGTATGATTTCACTTAACTGCAGTCTCTACAACTGCAAAAATAAACATAATACTTTCATCTGCATTTCATAACCCCTTTATTGAATTTTGGTTGCTTATATTATTAGTCCTGTTGCTCCAGTTGTTAATCAGATACGTCCTCCTTAAAGTCCGGGTGACAGAATCTATCCTGTCACAAAAGTTAGTCAAATGTATTAGGATCAAAGGAGGGACTATTGAAAAGAATGCCAGGTGGGAAACAGCAACTCAGGTTATGCATCCTCTAAGCGATGAACCCATCTGGTAATTCTCAACATACTGAAGAGCAAACTATTATGAAATACTAAAGTAAGGTAATTCTTGGCGCAGCAATTCATTAAAACCTCAGACCATTCAAACACCATGTTAAGTTAGCAAGATGCAGATTAGAAGCAGCACAGCAAAAATAATGACATTTGCAATGTTACCTGGAAGCAAGTAAATTGAAAACAAATTCTTCACTCTCCAAACRAGGTGTGGAGCAGTAGGAGGGCTATAATAGGGCTTTACACAGCTTGCTTGTTTTGAGTGCAATTTATAGGTAGGGAGAGCACCTGTTTTACTGGAATAATACAGAGGTCAGGGAAATGAAGCTGACTGAAAAAAACAAGGATAGCATACAATTTGCTTGTTTTGAGTGCAGTATATAGATAGCGAGGACACCTGTCTTACTGGAATAATACAGAGGTCAGGGAAATGCAGCTTACTGAACGAAACAACCATAGCAGACAGTTTGCTTTTAAGCAAAATAAATTTCAGGCTGTTGGCAAGTAACAACCTTAGACATAAAGTAGTGTCATTAAATTAACACCAAAAGAAATACTGTGATACTATGAATTAATTTTTAAAAAGTAGTCAGTGAAAACGTGTTAAGGATATATGCCCATTTAAAGCCTTATTATCATAACACTGTTCTATTGAGTGGGAACCTCAAGTGAAATAGCCTAGGAAGTGATTAAATGTGAGTCCTTCGGTTCCCAAACTGAAATAAAAACAAGGAGGAAACRTTTTGCATTCTAAAATGCACTCAGTTGTGATAATTTTGTCTTTAATAACAGAAAGGAAGCACTAGAGCATCTCCCTCGGTTCAGAGGCATGAGCGAGGGCGGGCTGGATTCGCAAGGATCTCACACTACAAGAGTGGGGTTTATATCACCATTTCCTGTTGCAACTGGAGGGTTTCTTCACTGAAATGAACCTGAAATTTAGTACAAATAGAAGCTGAGTTATCCACTTCGAGATCAGCAAAGGTGACTTTCATAGTGTGAATAGGAAAAGCAGGGACAGAATAGTAACACTAAGCCACTCAGTGGCGATGAGTTACAATCTAGCTACAACATTTTTGAAATGCAGCTGGATATGCTGATCCCGGATAAAGCCAAGACTATTACAGTAATCACAGTAGCACAGCTACTGAAGTGGCTCCATAAGGAAGCATGCAAGGMAGGGAAAAGAAGGGGAAAACACAGTAGGCATTGGAAAATTATTTGTGAAATGCTGGCAAAAGAACCACCGCCATTACCACCAAACCCATATGCATTCCCATAAAGATGGCAGGTATACACCCATACCTGTGGCCAGGCATCATCAAGGGGCCAACTCCCAGCTGCTGTTGGTATCTAATCAAAAGCTCAGCAGTAATAATAATAATAAACCAAAAATAATTCTCTGAAGCAACAGTATTTTCTTAGATGCTAAATTATTTATTCCACCCCAGAGCACCATCCAACAGCAGGGGGGGCCCATGGAGTCCCTCCTGCAAATTAAGTGGTCTAATGGTAAGACATAAAACAAGTTTAGAGTAAAATCTGTAACATTGTGAAAGAAAGGACAAGTAAATAGGAACAGCTTTTCTAGTTACTCAACTGACAGGCAGTTGTCCCCTGCAAATCATGAAGTGGAGAATCATCTAATAAAATCTTTCCTTCAAAGAAAATGGCCAAAATGCTAAAGAAATAAAACAAAATATAGAATTGTATTTTTATTGTATCTATATTATTAATATAGAATTGGGAGCAGCTGCTCAGTTTTTCCATGTCAATTCAACAGATAAATCCACATACATAACAATTTACATTCTATTTAAGTTAGTGAAAGTCAGTGGTTAGCAGCAATTTATATAGCACATGCTTTTACAGTCCTCTTGTTGCTGAAAGACTGCCAGAGAAACCCAATAAAGGGGGTCTGCTTTCTGCAGTTTTATATTAGGTTAAAAGGARGAGGAACATCTGAATGCACACTTCGTTGCAACAGCAATGATGAAGCCAGAGTAAGAACAAAGAAAAACTAACAGAAATTAAAAATGAGAGCTGAAATTGTCAATATAAAGATGCTAACAATATCCACAGGGTACTAAACTACTATAATAAACTTGTGCTGTAAGAGTATGTAGTAAACAGTGGGCTATCATTTCCTTTTTTTGTCAGAGAAAGAATGGAGGAAGCTAGAAGGAAATCATCATAATCTAATATAGGTGACATCTTTGATAATTATTTTTAAAAATTAAAGTGTCATTTATTCAAAACTAACATAATAATAGCCTTAAAATACCACAGTAGTTCTCATGGGGGAAAAAAGATTTATTTTTTCTTGGTTTACAGGTGTAGGCTTGCATAAATATTCCACAGTAACTGCATTTTAAGAGATTCAGTGGTTTTATATCCAGTATTCTCAAACCTATCCAGTATTAAATCCCACAATGCTTCTTGAAATGTAAGCCTCTATTACACCTGTTTGTATATATGATACCTACATTCACTTGAAGCACAGAGAATTGATGTTAGCTCGTCCAGATAATGCATTTATACTTTTCCAAGGAGTGCGAAACAACTTGGGATTTACAAAAAGACCAGTTATGTTTCAACTATTAAAAACTTCCTTATCTCTTCTAAGGAATGTAATTTTACATTACACACTTGTAAACAGAAAAATCCAGGCAGGAAGAACTTTCATATGAAATAATTCCTACAATTCAGAGCAAACAGCCCAAGTGTATGACACTAATACAGATCTGTTTGTTTCCTGGAAGGAAGAACACTATGTAAACTATGTGTGTACACACATATATATATATTTTCTAAACAGAAAACTGACTCTTTATAGCTAATTGTTGTAATGAACTCCAAAAAATAGGGAATCAATCTAATATTCTATCATGCCTCTCCCCAGCATTCTCTGGGTACAAAACTGTTCCTCAAAACTCATCTTTAATGTTGAAATGTGGCTGATCTTCAGGTTTAAAGTCCAGATTGGGGCTGCCATCCTCATTCAGAATTCGTCGAGAAGTATAGCCAACAATTGGATATTTGGCCTTATAAACATTATTGAAGATATCATCCAGGGACTTCAGTTCTTCTTCTGTGAGTCCTGTCTAAATGAAATATGGCAATGAAACTCCTGTCTCAAAGAAATAAAAATACAGATATTTACATGCATTTTTCTTTTTTATTGATTACTGTAAACCTTAGGGTTAGCTCTTGGGTTTACTTTGCAGAGCATGATTAACAAAGTTGATAGTATAACCTGTAATTTTATTCTTTTCATTCAAATTCAGCCTTGACAAAACTTTAATATATTCAGTTCAACCAAACTGTTAATCTCCCTTCATTTTCCCTGCATAAGTAAATCACACCTCAAACAAGCAACAACCCACTACCAGAGTTAGCATCCAACACCRTGTCAGTGACACAGGGTACACTAAATCAATTGACAAAGAAAGTGATTTACTCTCTTTGGAAGCATGATTTTAAACAGCAGGTAATTTCCCCTTTACATGTTTACATAAGTTGTATTGATTCCACAGATTAAAAACTTTCCTCTTTAAGGCTGTTAGCACCGCACCTTTCATGAGCAGTAAATACATAGCCATTTTATGTATTTAAAGAATATTAATGATTTTGTTTTTAAAGATGTGAATCAACTTAAATTAATACAAATAATTTAATATTATCACTCATCATCTTGCAGAAGAATAAAACTTTGCAAAACGGAATTAAACTAATAGTCCATTTTCTTACTATGTCATGTGTAAGATCTGCTGGATCCAGAGACATCTTTGCAACTCCTCTTGTTGAGTCTTTTCCAACCAAAGCATTGTATGGGGCTCCTTTTCCATAAAATTCTGTCAGATAAAAAAAAAAAAAAAAAAAATCCAGTGATGATCTGACAATGTACAGGGTATGTTCAGCCTCTACTTTTTACCAGCCTGTTACACTTGTCAGTGAACTGAAAGCAACAACTCAAGTCTGACTCTTCTTTCCAAAACTGACTTTTGATTTGCTACTTCTTGATAATACATCCCAGTTCTTAAAAAAAAAAACCAACAACAAAACAGAGGCTGAGGTTATACAATACAACTGTTAAACTCCTGTACTGCCATCTTAAAATTTACCTATTACTTTGGGAGCTGTGCTTTACATTCTCATGAGAGGTCTGTAGACTCCAGAATTTGCGGTGGCAAGCTTTGTTTAATTTAGGATTTGAGGATCAGCCAATGTGTATGTCCAGACAAGCTGCATTAACAAGCTTAGTACAAACAAAGCAACAAGCCATTAGTTTGCTTATGATGACATTAAGGCAAGGTCCAGGACCCCATGGTCCCTTCAAACATTTTACAGCAAATTTGGATTAAGTAGCAGGAGCTCAAATTAAAACATCTGTAGTTCTTAGGGAAGGCACAAATAGCAAATACAGCAATAAATGGTTTAGGTGTAAATGACAAGACAAGAAGCCTCATGAAATAAAATTTTAAAGGAGAAAAAAATTACTTAGCCCCTGCCCTCCTTTCAAAATCATAGTCAGCTCTTCCAAGAGTTTTGACCAGGCCACTGGACAGCACGGGTAGGCAAACACCAGCACAAAAGGAAAAGATGAAGCTGCAGCAATGCTGATGTGTAGCGCAATACATGTACATCCAAGTTAGCTTTGATCTGGTCAGTTCATGTACCCAGTGCAGTAAAATGCTGTAGCACCAGCTTCCATGTGGCTTGACCCCACATCTGGTGAGGACTCAGGGGTCTGGGCAGGTGTCTTCAGCATTCTGTTGTCAGCACCCAAGCTAATGGGACTACGCTGGCTTGTCTGTCTACATGTACTGTAATCTCAAACCAGTTTCAGTTCTAGACAAAACCTTAGTGGGGGAGGTGTCTGAGGAGGAAAATTGAGTTTTTTCAAAAAAGTATATTCTTTTTGTTGCAATTGAACTGCAGGCTTCTAATTATATTGGGAATATTTAAAAACAAATGACTGAATAATAGCATGAAGACAGCAGACAGCGGAGGAGAACCAAACTCACCTTTTCCAGAAGTGACATCAAATACTACTCCCTTCACCGCCAGGTAAATGGGCTGTCCTTCCTGGAAAGAAAGCCATCAATATATCCTCAACACTGAAGCGTAGGCAAAAGGCAATTAGTTTTAGCTATGAAATCCATAAGCACTCAGGACACAAAGAAGAGAATTAAATTCTCTGTTGTATGTTTTCTCTTGTTTGTGTGTGTATACAAGCATACACATTCTCTTTCTTGAAATTTCTTGCTTGTGCTTTAAACTGTCCCTGTGATTTTTTTTTTTTTTTTTTGAGGATTTAAGCACATGGAATGAGAGAATCTTTTTAATCTAAACCTAACAATCATAGAAGATATGTCCCTCTTGCAAATCACTTCGTCTGCTCCCTTGTCTTCTTGAAGATGATCAACTGCATCTTTCTATTCCTAATGCAGATGGATATTGCCCAAGATAAAAGGGTGTATGGCCAACAGATTCTTTATTTGATTAAGAGAACAACAGATAAATACATAAACACACACAAATCTGATCTACTGACATCTGTTTCCCTTAATAAGCCAGTGCCTCTGCTTTGTCTTTCATGCGTAAGATGTATTTTTAGTTAGATGCTGGTTCCTTTCTTGAAAGTATCTAGAGAACACCCTGAGAAGGTCAGCCCAGCAAGTTTTTCAAAAGAGAGACAGTTGTGTATCAATATAGGACTTTATCATTTTGAATGTAAAGTTCTGCTGAGATTTCTGTGTCACAGAAAGGTAAAAACTCTTAAGTTGAAATTACTTTGTTATTTCTATAATCTTGTAGGGGGAAAAAAAGGGTCTAAATACATGGTGTAATGAATTATTTAGAGAAAATTACTTTGGCTCCAATTTATGGTAATCTGAAATTCCCTGGCATGAGTACCCTGTCAAGCAGGCAACGAATAAAATAGGAACATGCCATGTAATTGTCTGTATGCAACTTCAACAGACCAAAATCAGCAGCTGCCAGCAGGACAAATGAATAGCAGGCTAGCAACAACGAATGCCAACAAACTTCTCACGAATGCCTAAAAAGCAAGTTATCCCATAATTCCTGGGAGGGAGGGAATAGCCCAGCAGCTGAGCACGAGAAAACCAAGTTTTGACGTGGTTTCAGGGCACCGAGCAGCAGGGAAGGTGGCAACGCTGGGGGCTGTGCGGTGCGACGCCAGGACCCCGCGCCTGCAGCAGCCCTGGCCCAGCCCGGSCCCGCGGCTTTGAAGAACCGGCCGGGGTGGCTCGGGGGCCCGAGGCCCGCCGCTGCTCTGCCGCCCGCCCGCCCTTACCTGCTGCCCGTCGTATCTGGCCAGCTCRGGCTCGGTGAAGAGGCGGACGGGGGCCTCGGCCGGCGGCCTGAAGCGCAGCTCCCGCTCGGCCCCGGCCGGCAGGGCGCCGAGCAGGGCGGCCAGCAGCACCCRCGCCGCGCCGCCCGCCATGCCGCGGAGGACGGGCTGCGGCCCGGCCCCGCCTCCAGCCCCCCGGGTGCCGCTCGGCCCCCCGCCCCGGGCAGGCGGACCCGCGGGCGGGGGCGGGTTCCTGCCCCAGCACCTTGGTGGTTCGTTTAAATAGAAGTACGTGGGAAGAGTTTAAGCCAAGGGGCGTATGCCCTGAAATGCAGTAACTGCTCGGGAAGAGCGCTTAGAGGCTGAGGGCTGGAGCGGGGGAGCTCTCTTCCGGGCGGGGGGCGCAGCCGGCACCCTAACAGGCGTCTGCTGATATGAGGCTCCTCAATTTCCCTCCTTGTTCCCTTCTGAAGTTTCTCTGCCTGCTGTTTTAAATTTGTGTTCACAAAATCAGCACACGTAGGGCAGGCTTCATCTTTATGACTAAAAAAAAAAAAAAATAAACTGACATTTTTAGCCTAAGGAAGGAGAGAATAAATAGGAAATTTTCAAATGACATGATTTCCCCATGCTATAAATATARCACGGGGAAACATTCTGGGCTGGCAGAAGAATAAGCAGTTTGATGTTTGTAATTCTATATAGAATTAAGAAAATTAGAAACTTTTTACAATTTAGATACGTATATCACATCCCTCACTGTAGGGCTGGCAAGTGATGTAAAGGATTTAAATCAAGGATTTAAAGCCTGGATGTTTGATGCTGCAGCACCCAGTCTTCCTGACTACCGTGCTCTAATTCCGATCCCTGCTTGGTATCTCCGCTCCTCCTACAGTGTTTTGTGAAAGCTGAATAGTTTGGAGAAGGATCTGGACAGTAAATAGGAGATAGAAATGGGTTTGTTCTTTGTTTTAAGGATTGTTTATAAACCTTTCTTGTATAAAATCCATAGGTCGACCTCGGAGGACACCTGTTCCATGTTGCCTGAGGTAACACCCTTTTCCACAGGCAGTTCTGTACATTGGTGTAAGCAGAGCTGAAGCAGATAATCCAAAGCAACATCTCCATAGTTCTCTTCCAGATGACGAAAGCAGCACAAGATGAGAAGCACAGGGGAGCGAGGGCATGTCACCACAGTGACGACCAATGGGCCACATCCCYGTGTGAGGAGCCGGGCCAAGCCTGCGGAGCCAGGGCATGGGGAAGGTGAGTTGCTGTGGCCATCTGGGAGCTGACTGCTTGCTGCAGGCTGTTAGCTGGTGTGGCAAGCTGAGTATTGGCCCTGTTAGGGTGAAGGTTTACAAGGTTGTTACTGTGATTCTTCTTAAGCAGTGAAGTTTGCCAACATTGCCTGAACCATAGCTGGGCTTCAGAACAGGGTTCCCGCCCTGGCTGTCCGTCATGTCTATTTGCTGACTCCACACGCCACAAGACAGGTATGAAATGTCAAGCAGAAAAGAGACCTTTAGTAAGGCTTGGGACAAAACAGTTCCTGAACGCTCCCGTTACACACAAGAGCGCGCTCTGGCATTTGCCTGGTTACTCTGCCTGCAAATAGCCTGTATGGCTTGCCGCAGAGACCCATGCTGCTGGGAAATACGCAAAAGTCTAATTTGTCAGTTTGGTTCAAGTCACATTATAGATTTACCTTTTATTCTGAAATAATTATTTATTAGTGTCTCCCCAGGGGAGAGCTGCAAGTGCTGAATGCTAGCCAACATCTGTCTGAAGTGTTATTGATTTGGGGGTGAGTTAGAGCCTGCCTTTGAACCACAGACATCTGAAAAATAAATAACAAGAACTAAAATGTTTTCTTTCTGAAAGGAGAAGCTGTATCTTAGGATTGTTGTTGTCAAAGGACTTCAAACCTTGGTTATTAATTTACTAGGTGTGGGTCTCAGGCATAGGGAAATGATCTACTGAGCAGGGACTCCACTACAGCATTGCATCTCAATGCAAGAAATGTTGTGCATGCTTTTTCTTGATGATGAAACATTAACAATTACTTCCATGCTGGGGAAGAAAAATAGCTGGGTAGGTACTTGTGGACGGGTGGCTTATGAGTCAGCTCTTACATGGTTTTGGCTTCTATCTTCCTGGAGTGCCCCATTGCTGCCAATCCTCTGCCGGTGCAGCGTGGGTGGGTCTTCGTAGGAGCCCTGCAGAAGTTTTGTCTGGTTGCCAAGTGAGTCTGTTGTTTTGGTGTTCTGCTAGCAGCCTTGAGCAGCAAAAAATAAAAATAATTAAAAAAGAAAGTAATATCGTGCGCATCTTGGGGAGAGCTGGCAAAATTATTTTAAATTGCTTTTCCAATCTAGTTCAGTCTTGCGTAGGAGAGTTTGTGTTGTGAAGTGTGTGGACTAGAAATGACGCATTTCCCTGTCACTACACAGCACACTTCTGTGTCCTCGGAGAAACGTTTCTCTAAACCTTATAAAAGACCCGCTTACACGTGCAACGAGCAACCGCGCTGCATTTGACGGCTCCGTGCTGCCTAGAGCAGGAGAGCTCGGCAGAAATTGCTAAGCGAGCTCTGGAGGCTGAACCAAGACCCGACTTCTCGATGGCGTGAAAAGCCTTCTAGCTTCTGGTGCGTTTTAAAGCTCCCTCCCCTACACCCTGAACGCGGAAAACGAGGGTCGTTATCGCCGGGGCGGCAGCCGGCGACCCCGGCACGCCGAGGGCCTCCTCGCTGCCTGCCGCCGAGGCGAGGCCCGAGCTCAGCAGCCGGGAGCTGCCCGGCTCCGTCCCCACGGCCCAGCGCCGCTGCCGGCCACCAACGGTCGCCCGGCRGCCGTTACGGCGGCTCGCGCCGGACTACGCCTCCCAGCAGCCCCCGCGCCGCTGCGGCGAGGCCGCGGCGCCGGGGCGGGAAGCAGCCGGCGGGCGGGTGGGGGGTCCCGGCGCCTGCGTGGCCCTGCCCGGGCAGGGCGGCTCGGCTCGGCTCGGCTCGGCCGCGGTGTCGCCGTCCCGTGCGGTGCGGTGCGGTGCGGCTGGGCTGCCTGCCGGCCGGCCGCTCCCCGACGCCCCCCGCCGATGCCATGCTAAGGCCAGAGGTCTCCGCATCCTACCAGGAGGTACGGGGGGGGGGCCGGGGCAGGGCTGGTGGGCGGTGGGCCCCAGCTCGCTGGGAGGGGCCGGAGCAGCCCCTAGGACGGCGATGCCCGACCCGGGGCTTGCCGCCTGCCAAGCGGTTACACTCAACGCTGTCGCCGTGAGATCAGTCCGGCTCCGGTCTCTGGCTCTGCGGCTCGGCGGGGCTGGCCGCGTCGCAGCCGGGCGGAGGAGAGCCCTGGCGAAGCGGGTCGCCTGCCGCACGGAGCCCTCCGCAGCTTCACTTGCGTCTTCTGGCCCGTCTGCATCTGCTGGAGCGCGGCCGAGCCGGGCGGGTGTCGCCCGCCGGGTGCTGCCCCTAGCCCTCCGTCGTGCTGCCGGGTACCGGGGGTGGCAGGTTGCGTCTGCACTCGCCAGAAAGTAACCGGTGTCTTGGGTGCGCTTAGTTTCACGTTTTAGCTTTAAAAGTGGTTAAAATAATCGGCAGCCGTACTTTTAATTGTATGAGCTAGGTACCGCTGGCCGGTGAGCTCTGTAACTGCGGCTTTCGTAACAGGGAGATGGTCTGTCGGGCGTGAGAAGCGACTTTGGTACCAGAGCTCTCATATGCGAAACTAAAGGCCGCATTATCATCCTGCCAAGAGCCCCAGGCAGCGYCTAGTTTGCATATCAATGTCCAGGCTCCAGCAACCGGAATTCCTTGCTTGTTCCTATCTCTCGTACTAGAGGTACAAGCTATTTGTGCCAAGTTCAGCAGCGGTGGAGACTTGCAGCAGGTCACTYCTGTTTGCATCTTGCAGGCGAAAGGAATGCAGATGCTTGCCTTCCTCTACATGTGATGGGCAGTTTGGGGCTCTGTTTTAATACGTTCTAATTTAGTTTAGTGCTGCTTGCTTAGTCTCAGCTTCTGGTTTTCGTGCCATGCTAGAAGGCATGGGAAAGTGATGAATCAGTGGACCAGCAAAAGGCGTGCATGGACAAGTTCTCCTTTTATTTATTTTATCCAGTAGGAAGGTTTTATCCCATGATTATCAGGATGAAATTAGGTCGTGTAAGAGCTCGTATTTAGGGGAGGTACTTGAGAGAGTTAATTAAGTTGCATTGATGCCTGAAGTATGGACTGGACTATGCACATTACGTTTCTGCCTTGTGTGTCAGCCACCGCTCCGTACGTTTGGGATTGTCCCAAACTCTGTGGCGCAAGTCTAGATGGTGTGTAAGTGCAGCGGCTGCGTTTCCATCCCTTCTCTGGCACCTGGGGCAGTCTGTGATGCTCCTGCCCCTAGCAGGGATGCTGAAGTGTCTGGAATTGCCTTTTCTGAGCTTCTGTTTGGTGCCTTTCTGTGTGCAGGACTGAAAAGGAACTGCCRGGTCATGAGCAGGCTCCTGCAGTTGTTTCTCACTCAGCTGCACATGCAGAGCCCAGAGGAATGCTGAACAAAGGTCTGTTTCATGGCCTTTCTGCTCTTGACATCCTATCCCATCTATCTTTGCATCCTATTACAAGCTTAACTGCYCTGCAAGTTTATGTTCCTTCTGCATTAGCACCATGCTTCACCTCTGTATCAAAAATAAGATAAAGATCTAGGAAGAGCTGGCCTGTGAGGGTGAACACTGTTGGTGTATGCCAGGTTCACTGTTGCCAGTTGCCTTGATTTGGGGATTCTGTCAGGTGTGGAGAAGCTAGAATCAGCTGTCATGCAGTAATGCTGTGCTGGCTTCCCAGTTGTTAGAAGACTGTCACTTAATACGTCTGTGAGTTGTTGGGTTTGTAGGTCTGTGCTGCTGTGCCTTGTAGAGTCACCATGCTGTATGCTCAGAACGCGGTGGCGGGGCCATGAACAGCGCTAGGGTCTTGGTGGCCTCAGAGGATTTATGCAACTTTACCTCTTGTCAAGTCAGGTGTTTGGGATTTGCGGTGAAATTAGTTGTTTTTCAGAGGGTCTTACACATCMACTCAACCTACTCACTGCACCTGAGGCAATGTTAGCACTCCTGCTTTTGACTAGCTGTCCTTCACTGGTTTTATGTGTGAAAAGCTTATGAAACTGTCTGCTGTGTGAGCCGAGATAATAAAACACAGTCACRTATTGTTTGGTTTTTTGTTTCTAAGGAATGCTGAAAGGTTACATTTTCTGAGTTTTTCTTCTATTCTCCTACGTATTGAAGAGTCACTGTAGGTCCTCTTGAGAGGATAAGAAATGTTGCATATTGTGTTCTTGTTTAAACTTGTGTTGGGATCTTCTTGCTMTCAGGAATAGAATTTGCTTACCTTCTACATAACCTCAGTCGATGAGGTGCCTGTACCTGGGGAACCATGGCTGAACCAGAGAGGTGTGGGAGTCAGCTGAGAAACTGCAGTGACTTTGTAACTTACATTAAACTTTTTGGATCTGCTCTGGTATAAGGAATTTGCATGAGTATAATTTGAACTGGCTTCTTAGCTGATTTAGCTTAACCAGTACAAGAGATTCAGTGAATACTCTTCCTGTGTCAGAATAGCTTATTTTGGGTCAGGTAAACAAATAGAACTGATGTGGTTCTACAAAAAGGAGCAGAGTTTTAATTTTCCCTTATTTTATGAAGATAATTGGAAAAAAGTATCTTTGGTTGGAAAAAAGTCTACTGCAGATGAGCTGAGTTTAGCCTATTAGTTACCTGTTCACTCCATGCCTCACGCCATGGGAAATCGTGCTTTATTTATGTGCAAAGCATTTAAAAACAACTGGGTAACTGCTTTCAACTTGCTTTGCATGGTGGAAATGAATACAGAAATACGGCAGGAGGTGATGGAGACTTTACGTCAGACTTTGAAGATGTAAAATGAGTGGACTCTTTCCTAATAAGTGCAAATGATGATCTGTTAAAGGTATAATGATGATCATTTCAATACTGAATTAACGTTGGGTGAAAGAAAAGCACTTCCTTATGGATACATGCACATTAGTGTTGAGTAAGTTGGGGGTGTAAAGTTTAATAGCATTCAGTATGTCTGCTGCATTAACTGTGCACCCATTTTCCTTGAGACGGGAACAAAGCTAATCTCCCTTACCTAATGAGGTAGGCGATGCTGAGTGATTAGCTTGGACAGTTACTGTGCAACACATGATAGGCTGTAAGCTTATGCCCTGGTTTGCCTTGCTGTAATTTGTATGTCGTTCCCAGCCATGAAAGAAATTTGGAAAACATACAGGAGACACTTTATATATATATATGTATATATGTATATTAAAAATAAGAAGTCTAATGCTTCATGATCTCTTGTGATGCCTATTTGATGTGACAAGCTTCTGACTTTGATGGAAGAGTCTTGGCAGTTTGGACCCAGAGCTCTGAATAGCAAAACAAGAAAACATCTGGTCTCTGTTGCTGTTTTAGAAACACTGTAAGACTAATTAGTTGCATAACCACTAATATGTAATAATGTGTACAGTGAGCTCAAATAAGTACCAGAAATGTAGGGATGTTTGACTGTTGTCTTGTAATGACCCACCTACCTGTGTGGCTGAGGCTGCGTTTGAGTTACTTGCCCTAACACCTGTCAAAATGTAATCGGCTCTCTATGCACCTCTTTATTAAGAAGTGCTAATGCTCTGTTTGCTGGTATGTGCTGTGGTTTGTTTATGCCTAAGAATATGTTCTTGAATGACACATCGAAGTTCCTGCTTATTTCAGGGGGCATTGCCCTAATTGGAGGTTTAAAGTGAGCTGAAGCTGCTGGGGAAACAATTACTTTGAACTTGAAAGAAAAGGTGATGTTATTGTTGAAGCAGCAGGGTAGAAGTAGGTTAAATTTAATGTGCCGTCTTTCCCTTTTGGCAGCATGCAAGTCACTTAATTTTTAGCTGCAGGTCTACATAAATGTGGCTCTTGTGAACAAGTGGGACAGATGTTGGGTGCTCTTGGACTGGGGGCGTGTTTTTGTGTGTTTGGTTAGTTGGAGCCTCTTTTATTTGTACCATAGAAATTCCAGCAATTGCAAGTTGAGAGCATGTTTGGAAATTGAACCACTGTTTTAACTACACAGCTGAGTGAAGATGTGGAGCGAGTATCTGAAAACCCAACAGATGAGAGAGAAGAAGAGATGGAAGTTCATGAAGATGCCAGCTCTGTTAT
This sequence comes from Oceanodroma leucorhoa, assembly GCA_030449065.1. Classification (NCBI taxonomy): domain Eukaryota; kingdom Metazoa; phylum Chordata; class Aves; order Procellariiformes; genus Oceanodroma; species Oceanodroma leucorhoa. The sequence continues at coordinate 19,580,247 of JASVER010000006.1, read as the reverse complement.
TTTACCAGGTGAGAACTATTGACCCAGAGATGACCCATTTTAAATGCCTGATAAGCTGTTCCTGTGTGAGGGTTTGGTTGGGGTTTTTTCTGTTGCATTTCTGAAAGCAAACAAAACACTAAATTACTTATTTTGGGGAATAAGTGCCGATGGAAAGCGAAGCAGTTTTTCCAAGGATTGAGATGAGAACATTTCTTTGTCATGAACTGTGATCAATCAAAGAAGATTCAGCACATCTGGTTCTGAGATAGCTTAGTATGTCATCTTCCTTTATGTTGTATCTCACCTGAGTTGCAGTGTCTGTGATGGCAGTGGATTGCAAGCAAAGTCTGTGCCAGATTTACATGAGCAAGGTGCAATATTGAACAGATCTGCTTTAAACACACCAATTTTAGTTAGACTGTTTGGATGTGCTTTTGGAGGGTGCAGGGCAGYGTTAAATGGGCTTATTGCAGCTCGGATGTAGGCATTCAGGTAAGCCAACCTGAAATGAGTATCCCCTAAATGCTTTGCAGCTGTTCAAGATGTACTTGTTTCAATAGTGCAATTTTATGCATATTAATGTCCTAATTTCCTTGGCTACCATCTCCTGGCGATGAACTTGGGAACACTTGTGTGATCGTGGACTTTTGTAAGAGGTTATATGTTCAATAGGATTTACTAAGAGGCTAGTGTTTGCTGTGGTAAGGAACAAACACCAAACCGTGCTGTTATAGTTGAAGAGCAGAGTGTGCTATGGCCTGAGAGGGCCTGACTCGTTAGATTGCACCGCACAGAAAAGTCAGTGTAAAATATGCCTACTTATCTCCTTTCATATGTTAGGTTTTAATGCTCCTTTTGCGTGTTCATCTATATATCGCTTGCGATCAAAACATGACATGTAACTCAAGACTACATGAACTTTTTACTTAGAAGTATTGCCAAAACAAATGGCGAATGCAAGGAGTATGGGGAAGGCAGTGTCTGTGTACAAGTGAGGCAACTGTGAAGATCTTCAGAGAATAAGCTTTGAAGGCAGGGAGACTGAGAGAATTGGGTTGGTCTTTTTTTTCCAGCTGTAATTGGAAGAATCCTTTTGTGAAACTTTATGTAGTATGCACAAGGAGTTGCGAACTAGAGTCCAAAAATGGGAAGGTAACAAATATCTAGTGACTTCTACCATGGTGGAGATGCAATGCAGATAGCTGTGTAAGAGCATTAGAATATTAAATCTCTCTGCTGATGCATATGCTGAGTGTGTAAGAATCACTTCAGACTGGGAAGGGGGAAAGGAGTTGTTTTTTCCAGGAGGAAAGACTGACCATCAACAGACTTTTTTTCTTATGAACTTTGAACTTTGTTTCTGAGTTGTCCTTCTGAAAATAAACCTTGTTTCTTGCCTGCTGTGTCCTTAAGCAGGGTTCCAAATTCAACATGTGAAAAAGAGGCACGATCTTTGGCCTCTCCTTTGGAGAAGGAAGCATCTGTCTGACTGATCATCAAAACCAGCAATAGTTGTGGGTTTTTTAAATCAAACTGAGTGTGAGGCTTACTTTCCTCTCAAGTGATTGATCTTTGAATGAACACTACATAAATTCAGCCCAACTATCTGTATTTTGAAGTCCTAATCCATATTCTGTTTGGTTCCAGATAGTGAACTGGGTACCACTGCCCCTTCTTTGCGTTTCAGCAAGACCTGCCTAAAGAATGTTTTTTCAGTAATTCTCCTGTTTATTTATCTGCTGCTCATGGCTGTAGCTGTATTCCTTGTCTACCAAACTATCAGTGACTTCAGGGAGAAGCTCAAGCATCCAGTGATGTCTGTCTCTTACAAGGAAGTGTCCTTGTACGATGCACCTGGTAAGACTGATAACAAACAAAATGGATTAAGTTGTTGTTCACGTTTATCTTTGATTGTTTTACATTTTTGGTGTTGATTCTCCAGGGCCCAGAGTGCATATAATGCTTTAACCCAGGTCTTTCACTTCCTCTTTTCTAATCCATGTTGTGTTAACTTTGCATGGAAATGTTAATATTGTAGGACGAATTTTGGGGACATTTTGGGGGTTTTCATGCCAGTAACATGAATGACAGTAGCTGCGGAGCAGCAACATTTGGTGGATAAGAAGTGTTTGCAGACTCTAGAATGAGTCCTCTTACAGGGAAAGAAGATAATTCTTTATGGAAATATTCCCAAAGCTGTGTACGTTCAAACAGAGTAGCGCATAGGATGTGTACGTTCAAACAGAGTAGCGCATAGGATGTGTACGTTCAAACAGAGTAGCGCACAGGACGTGTATCAAGACCTCAGTGCTGCACTGGACAATGAGATGCTGTTGACAGTAAAGAAGGTGAATTTCTCAAACCAACCACAAAATAACCACAATGCCACTTTCTGCTTCTGTTCTGCATTGTTTACAACTTGGTATTACATCAGTAGGCAATGAAAATGCGATGTGACTGCAGGGAACAATGTTGGCATAAAAATGCAGCGTGGCATCAGAAAACTGTGTTGCAGTTTGCAGGAGGGATTACGCCACAGAAGCATTTTTGAATAGTGAGTTCTGTCATTATTATATTTTTAAATTATCCAGTAACCATTCATAAATAGAGCTGCGGGAGCAAATGCAACTCAAACAGTCGTAGGTCAGTTTCCAATTTAAAAATAACACTTCTGTTTGAAGTGTTACCACATTTTACTAATAACCACTCCCGTAATTGTGGCTGAAAGGTGAGTGTTTCAAGTTGTTGCCATATTCCTATAGTTGTTTTTCTGTATGGTCAGTTAGGCTCAGCTCTGTAAGTAGGTCCTTGTGTTGGGACCGTATGGATCTGACTATAACAGCAGACTTTCCCCGCTTTTTTTGTTTTCATGTGAGCTTTTCATACAGCAACAGGAAGAAAATGTCATTTAAAGAAGCAGAGCAACATACACGTAAATCCAAAAGTATTGGCGGGGATCCTTTCCAGATAAGAGAACCTAGATTAATGCAGCCCTTTACTTCCATTGCTCTATTAAAGTGATGAGATGGCAAGTTGCAAGCATGGAGCATTGAAGAAAGGGATAGAGCATTTTTAGACTGATATATGCTGACTGCTTTGACGTCTCACATTTTGGCAGACAGGTCATCTCAGTTGTGTGAGTTAATCATATCTAATAACTCACATCATCCTTTTTTTCGTAGTTGGTCTAGATTATCTTCAAGCAAGCTTGTTTCCAATACTAAATGTGGCATATGTGGCATAACAGGATTTTGGGGTTTGGGCCTTTTATTTTGCTAGCCTTCTGCAGCTGAGGTGACTGAGGTTTTTTTTAATGCATGCTGTTGGTATCTATGGTATATATGAATTTCCATACAGGTGAAGTAGTAGCCTGCCTACCTAGTGATATAAGTAATAAGTAACAGTTAGTACTTGTTTGATGGCTTTGATTTTTATYGTGACATTGTATTCAGTGAACAGAAGATGCTAGATGTTCTGAAGAGCATCTTTTCACTTTTATTAGATCAGCCAGTGATCTTTGATCTCATGTATAGTATATACATTATTTCCAATTAAAATTTGACATGTTAAATGATAATATCTGAAAACATGTACATGCTGAAGCGCTACATGGCCTATTTAACTTCAGTAGTCTCCTAACTTAGTTTACACGTTCATTTCATGGGGGGCCAGAGGGACTGATGTATTAGCTGCTGGCTCGTGGGAAGACTAGGGAAACTTGGTAGCTTCTGTGAACCTTGAACTGTCGTAACAGAACATGAACCCTGATTTTTTTCAATGCTAGCACTATTGTCCTGCTCCAGAAAAATGCTGGAGCACGTGGTTTAATTTGATTGTTTTGCTGGATCTTAAGGATAGCTCAGCATCCTGTGGGATTAAATCCCAGAATGAAAATGTATGTACTTGGGAAGGAAATCAGCGCCCTCCAATGTTTTTTCTCCCAAAACAGGTATTGCCTTTTACCCAGGCAAGGCTCGGCTGCTTAGCTGCAAGCATCATTACTATGATCACATTCCACCTCTGATAAATCCAGGTCAGCCAGGAGACATTGAATGCACCACTCAGAGAATCAACTACACAGATCCTTTTACTAATCAAACTATGGTAATAATAGAACAAAGTTTATTCAGTGGGGGTTTTCTGCTCGTAATGGTATTTGAAAGTAAAAATATTTACTTAGTGCTGCAAAAAATCCTTGCTTCTAGTTTTTTTCAAGCCATCTGTCCTTTTGTTTTCAGAAATGTAAAAGACCCTGTTCAGTGTGTATGTGTGTTATGGATGATCAGCTGTCGTGGGGGTGTGTGCAGCATGAAAACCTGAATGAGACAAAATAAGTAACTTTTCACAATGAAACTCTCACTTCATTCCTCTCTTAAATGAACTGGCAAGCATACTTCTTGATATAGTAAATCTAGCTTTGATTGAAAGCAGAAGCAGTTATTCCATTAAAGCAGGATAGATTATCTCTTTGTGTATGTTTGCTGSGAATTACATACTATTTTTGTCACACTTGGAAAAATCTTAACTGGGCACCAAGCATTTCATTACACTGAAGTGCTGTTAGCCAATAAGATGGATACATTGAGTATTAGTCTGTCTTAAATTGCCCTTAAAAATGCAGGGAATCTAGCTTCTCTATAAATAGACGTTCAAAAAATAAAGTATTAAATATGGTCATTTGTATCCAAAGTGATTGCTGAGATTGTTTTTAAGGAAACTAAACGTGAACAAACAAACAAATGATCTGGGTGCCTGTTTGCTCAACTTTTTTCCTCTTCATGTTTTGCCTTTTGTCTAGTCACCATTTCTTTCTGGGAAGCRGCTCCTTAGTATATTTGAAAGTAATATTCTAGGTGCACGTCTAATTTAATTTCTGCCACTAATATGCTCTTTTTGCTTGTTTTAACAAACTAAGAACCTGCACTTTATGCTGCGTGGTAGATTCATTTAGACGCTTGCTGATCCAGTTGGCTGTAGTCCTGCAGTGGAATGGAGAGGCACTGAGGCAGAGACCTCTGAACCATGCAGAGCCCTGTTCAAATTGGCTGAGCCTTTTTGCGGGCAGCAGCTTGCTGTTCGATATAATGCCTGCACTACTTTAAGTTGCCTGCCAGCATCTTTTGTTGTTTTTTTTTTTTTCCTTTCAGCAGCTTGCTCGAGGTGCTGGGGGCTGTGAAACTGTTCCTCTTTCTCAAGGAGAAGCCTGATGTTCTCCACTTCAGACTCCACATTAACTTGTTTCACGTCAAGAGCTGAAAGTTCCTAGACTTTRATGCTCGAAACAGTTTTGATTGTCCTTCTGCAAATGCAGGTTGCAGGGCCTTGACKGGTAATTCCACGTGAACCCAAAGGACTGTGATAGAACTAAAGCAGATTTCTTAAAAAAACACTAAATCTTGATGTAAACATTTAATTTTTAAACTAAAAGGAGGGATTCAATGGCATTCTTGTTAGAYATTTTAATAGATGTATACTTAGTAGTGGCCAAGAAAATCTCGGTGTGTATTAGGTTTCTATAGAGTATTAGTGGCAGATGGCAAATTCATGGACAGGAAATGAGGATTCCTTTGCTACTCTCACCTTCCTTCTGTTTGCTTACAGAAGTATGCTTTGGTTGTTCAAGGCCCTCGTGATGTGAAGAAAAAGGAACTGGTGTTTTTGCAGTTTCATTTAAATGGAACAGACCAAGATTTTAGTGCCATTGACTACCTTCTCTTTTCTTCTTTCCAGGAGTTCATCAACAGGTATGTAAAGGGATGAGCCTGTAACTGCATTGAACTTGCTACAACAGTACTAGTGAAAGCAGAGCTTTTTTAGTAAAAAACAGATAGACTTTTATATTATCTTTTTTTTTTTTTTTTTCTTATTGTTTGGGTTGCATTGGTGCTCTGTCATGTCTTAGGTTACTAATCTTTTTAGAAAATGGATTGAGGACTTTTTCAGTGACAAAAACTGCCTTTCAGCTATGCTTCAGCCATTTGTTGCTGCACTTTCTAAAAGTTTGAAGTTTGTGCTGGCTTACTGCTGTCTGCTGCTGTGGGTGACCAGGAAGTGTGCTGTCCTGGGCAGTGTGCTCAGGAAGTGCACTGAGAACACTAACGTTTCTGCCCTTCTTTTTTTTAAAAAACAATTACTGTAAAGATCAGATCCCTAGATTGATTTGTTGTGATTTTGTTGAAAGATGAACTATATTTCTTTGTATTACTAGCTTTATGTAAGATTCTACAGAATGATGTAATTTCATAGATGAGGTTTTCAAAATTGCTTCATATTGGTTTGACATTGGTGCCATTGCAGTGACTGATCAACCTTCTAATTTTAACAGGAGTGGAATTAATCCTGTCTTGAACTTTCTTGAAAGCCCCACCCTTTTTCCCACCTTATGAGAATAAATTCCATACTGAACTGTTGAATTTTTGCTTTAATTTAAATTCAAGTTCTGTTSTTCTCTCTGTGATTGAGATTAAAAGCTAGACAAGAGATATTAGTCATAGTGAGACCTAATAGAAGGCCTTAATTTGGTAATTGTCAAAAGCTGAGTGAAAAAAGGAGAGGGGATAAAGGCCATATGCAGAACAAAATTAGGTGAGGGAGGGGAAGAGAAATAACAGATTTTATTGTAACAAAGCATTCTTGGAGGCTTGGACACGATCATACTGGTGCTTTTTATATGGAGCAAGGACTGGAAGTGTTCGGTCACAGTATCTTTGAGTGGCCAAAGACCAATTACCTGAATTTGCTTTTAACAAAGCATTTCTACTTCAATGAAGGAGAGATCTTAAGTCATTAAGTAGTTTCTGTAACTGTACTAAAACACCTCATAAAATGCTAATGTTCCAGGTATTTTAGGCATTGATATTAGGGTGAGAAAATGCCAGTTAAGAGTAGTGATGTAGAAGGTGCTACTTCTTCCTTCTGTGTTGTTTTTTTCTCAATTTTTGTGGCTTGTGCCGCAGTTAGCAGTATGTGCAGTGGAACCGATTCCAGCAAGGTGCAYGGCTGTTCTGTACTTCAAGACACAAGCACTTAGATCACCCCCTGTGAAACAGAGCAGGAGGCACCGTTGTGTTGCATCTGGTTCCTGGCTCTTTGCAGGATGAGCCAACTTACCAAGGCACAACTGGGTCAATGCATACTCAAGTCTTGGAAGCCACATTTCTGTGCTCATCGTACCAATTTGCAGATAAGGCATTTTAAAGAGCTGTTTCTTCCCAAGTTAAAACATGCGTGTCCTACAAGCAAGCTGCAAGTCTGCTGTCCCAAACACTTGTGCCGCATGTTGTGCAAAGGCAGGTTAGATGTGCAAAACAGCAGTAAGCAGTATTGCAAAGGTCCTAGCTTCAAGACTTGCCTGTGCCAGTGTAGGTGAATCAGTAAGAAGCAATAAGAATAGGTAAGCTGCCTGGGAGAAACCTGGATTGCAACCTCCTGCCTCCAGGTTTGCCAGGTCAAACCGGTTAGATGGCAGAATCGATCCCCAAAGAGATGGGGAAGTGTCGCTTTGTTCCTAGAGAAGCTGCCTTGTCTCCGTGTTGGAAGGCACCAGGACTGAAGCRGGGGAGTGAAGGCTGAGCCTGGGTTATGTTTGGAGCAAAGTGAAAAGGTAGGAAATGGTGGTGTCTGTTTGGGGATGCGTCCTTTGTGCCATTTGCAGCAGGTAGCAGGAATGCGAGTTAAAACTGGTTTTGAACTAACCCAGATAACGGTAAAATTGGCAAAGGTATATAGACCGTTAAACTTAGTAGTAAATTATCTGCATGTCTAGGTGAAATACAGTAAGAGAACCAGTATGGCTTGTCTTGCTCAGTATTGTGTGTTGCTGTCCTGGCATCCTGGGGCGTGCASTGGGCAGGCTCAGGGCAGGTTAAAAGTTTACGTTTTCTCCTGACTGTGAAGTGCATGTGAAACCGCATGCACATGGGGAATGTACTCGTTCTGTCCAACTTCCAGCAGAAGAGAAAACAGAAATGATTTCTGGTTCATCAGCAGATGCTAAATTTAGTYGATGGGAAGTCTGGACTAAGATATCTGTAGAAACTGTTGTGTGTCCTTCCATACGGCCTCTAAAAACTTCAATTACTGGCTGCTGTTAACTACTTCCCCTGGCAAAGTGTCTCACTTACTGGTTATGAGAGCATATTGTTAGCACTGTGTCCAGCAATTCATGTAAAGTGTTATCAAAGCTGCTGAGATATATGCTAAAACCCATGAGATATCGTAATTACCTTTACAGTTTTTTGCCATGGCTGCAAACAGCTTAGGTTGGGCTGGGCAGGCAGACTGCTGTAAAATACATGTGTAGGGTATTCCATCATCTTAAATCACAATCCAAAACCCCTTGAAATTGGTGAGAAGAGTCCTGCTGTATCTATACCACTGTTTCTGTGTAGACAGTATTATGCRCAGCTCACTTGCTTTAGGTAGCAATAATCGTATCAGTGAAGGCTGCTGCAAGCATCAGCCATAGCAATAATAAAAAAGGCATCTAGAGACTTGTCTTTAAGGGGTTTTTGAGGCATAGCAAGTGGTGAGGACTCAAGCTAGGCCCAGTTGTTTCTGTCAAGGGTTTTATTCTCTGCAGCTCTTCTGTTAGAATTGGATCGACGGACTACATGAAGCTGGCACTGCTTGCTAGTTTTGTTCTGGCCTTCCCAGAACACTGCTGAACTGTGTGCTGTTGTTGGCCTGTGAATTGGAGGGATACTGCCACTGGCTTTTTTCTTCTTTCCTATTTTTTTTTTTTTTTTAAGACAGTGGCAGCTGCTGTCTGTACCATATTAATTGGCGGGAAGGAAATAATGAAACCCTTGCAAATTACTAAAAAAGTGTAGCTAAAAATACAAGTTCCTTTCCTAAACTGTCATTAGTATAATACATGGGTTTAAGAAGAAAATCCTCTGAACATATTACTGACAAACTTTTGTTAGCGTAGCATGTAAAATAACGTACGGTCATGTGAGATGATGAATACCAATCTGAACAGGTCAGAGATTATTTAAGGGTCTAAACAGAGCTCCATGTTCACATCTCTGGTCTGGATTGCTGCGTGCAGGGAAACAGATTATAACATAGAAGGTTTGAGACTTTTGGTACCACACCATCTGACGCTTTATTAGATCCCATGGTTGTCTGAGAGTTTCCCAGTCTAGGGGAAAGCAAAAGCAATAAACACATATTGGGTTTGACCCATCTGTGGTTTTGGCTCTCGCTGTTGCATTGGAATCTGCTGGTGGGACGTCCTAAGCTGCCTCTGGCTCGTGTGGTTGGTCTATAGAGATCGGTGTTAGAAGGATCCACTGCAGAGCTAGAGCCCAGTCCAAAATTAGGTTAGCAGCTCGCACAGTTGGGACAAATACAGCCTCTCGTGGTTTGACGTTGATCAGTCTGTGCTAGGGCAGTGGGCTCCCTATTAGTCGTTTGAACTGTCTGTCTGTGTGGCTCAGGGGGGACCAGTGCTTTGTAGTTCACCTGAGTGAGACAGTGGCCTGTTGCACTTCTCTTTCTCTGCTGTGATGTAGGAATTTTTGCCTGGTCTTGAGGTACCATTAATATCTCGGGAGAGCCTGGTGCAGAGTATTCCAGGAATCTTACCATACATCTAGAGGACAGTGTAATAGGTAGAATCTACTGAACAGAAAAAAGAAAATAAAATAATCTGCAGCCTTTGCAGGTTGTCTGTCTTTGGGGTGAAGAGGGAACTAAAAGAAACTGTCTGCCTGGAGAATTGTTCTTCAGATTAAAATCCCTTGCCTGTCTTGTGTTCACTTAGTTGTGTGTGGTTTTTAAGCTGCGTTATTTGCCCTCTGCTATCATTTGTGCARAGCTTGTGCCTCTGACCTTGCCTCCCCTCCCCCCCTTTTTTTTCCTGACTCTGTGGCAGTGGTCTGGATTATAGGCACATGCAAGGAGATGCCTTCTCAGATCACTTCCCCACAGCTTCTCCAAAGATATTATTAATCTTTATTTTTCAAGCCTACAATTACTGTTGAAGGCAAAGTATACTACTGCTATCTGCTTACCATGTAAGTTGTGGCTGTAACGTTCAGCTCTGTGTCATAACTTCCTGCCTCAATTTTCCGTGTTGGTTTGGAAAGCTTTTCTAGGATGCTGGATTTAGTCATGCATTAGGCCTATGAGTGGCTGGCAGAGTGCTAATTATGTATGTTCCTCTGAGTGGCAAAGCACCCTGCTCTTCCCTACTGTCCCATCAACTGCTGCTGTACCCACTTACCAAAGGGRGGAGAAATCATTGTCAGATTAGGTCTCCCTGTGTCGTTGGTTTGCATGGTGAGGAGCAGTCAGGGAGTGGGCTTTGTTGTGATGCTTTGCTCATGTCTTCCTTGTGAGGGTTAGAGAGGTGCACTGCCATCCTGTTGGGATCACTAAACAAGCAGCTAATGTCACAAATCCATAAAGATATTCCTAACCTGCTAAAACACTCTTGGAATATCATCTGTCTTGATGGGTAGCAAAGCGTAGTAGTTTTTCTTTCCAGAAACGCTTCTCCTTGCTGTGTGTATGGACAATGGAGTTCTGTGTTTGAGCCCATCATCTGAAGCCCTGACTTGAGAGCAATCGCTTTGCTAGGTTTTGCCTTCCTACGAACATGTGCGTATTCATCTATTAAGCCTGAGCAGGCAGCGTAGTACAGAGTAGYCGTCAGTATGATACTCTCTTTATCAGTCTGTGTTCTTGCTGCCTTGTAGACAAGACATCTTGGTTTGCAGGAAGGAGCCCCAGTTCTGGAAACTAAGGAAAAAAMCAGGAAAAGTGTATATCTACCCAGTGCTGATATAGGACAAATCTTGCTGATTGGTCTGTTCTTTGGGACAACAGCTTGCTTCTTCAGCTCTGCTTTTCTTCCTCGCTTCTTTGCATCTTTCTTTGAAAGACCAAAATACCTTAATCTCCCAGTAGACCTAGCCATGCATACCCTCTGCCATATGAGCAAAGTATACTCTTTCCCTTCATCTGGGAAAATGGATTTAATCTGAGTCAAAACCCTTTCCCTCTCCCTTGTCTGAAGGACCAGCATACCCTGACGTATCTCTGCAACTTGAAATCTGTCTTTAGTGAAAATCGGCAGTCTGTGCTTTAGTGATTCATGGCTCATCACAGTGGTTTACCCCTGCATCTCAAATGAAACCTTGTTGAAAAAGCAGCTGCAGGGCCAGGCGTATTTCATAGAGATGACATGAAAGTGGCTAAAATCACAGTACTGAGGAGCTCCAATACGCTGTGTCCTGTGCAGTTGGTAGAGACGGGAGGAAGACCAGATATGCCTTAGAGCTGCCTCTTTACCACTTGCGGCATGAGGGGTATTGGAAGCCTTAAAATGGCTTACGGTCCCAGTATTAAAAAAAAAAAAAGACACAAAGCAATCCTGCTGTTCTGGRGCTACAAATATCTGTGATTGCATATTGGGAAAACAGTCATGTTATTGCGGATGGAAGCCTTACACCAAAGGTATAGTGTTCCCAAAATAATAGGAATACACTAAATGTAAATTTCAAAGCATTTTGAGCATGTCTGCATTGCAACCAATTTATTTGCATCCCAGAAATGGGGTGAAGCAGCCTGCCCTGTTTCTAGGCTGTTCCTTCTATCTCTTGCCTTCCTAGCATTGTGGCGAGTTCTTTCCTGGGGTCCTGKCTCTGCTCCTTTCTGTCCCAGAGATGACAGATGAGCAGAACAAAGCTCCCCTATAAGGCAGAACGGTCCCTAGGGGCGGGCAGAACTCTAGGGTGGTAGGGCACCAGGTAAGTCTTCTGCGGTTAAGAACACGAGTGCAAGTGCTACCATTAATCAAAACATCACTACTCACAATATTTTAGGTATGCTGAATTTTAGCAGCTGAAAGGTAAAAGGAATTGTGAGCACATTTTGAAGTGCCTGTAGGTCTGACATTCTCCTGCCTACAGTGCTCAGGTACCGCTCTGAGTTTGGTCAGTAAAGTAATGGTCTTTTTCCTTTAGTCCAGAAAAGGCAGAATTCATGAAGGACTGTGAAAGTTCATACTCCAGCTGGAAGTTTTCCGGAGGCTTTCGAACTTGGGTCAAGATGTCCTTGGTGAAAACAAAAGAAGAAGATGGTAGTGAGACTGTTGAATTCAAACAAGAGGTAAAAAAGTAAAATAAAATAAAAAAAATCCTCAGGAAGAGTTCTTTGGGACTTCTTAGTTTATTAAGAACTAGTTACTGCCAGGGTTTTAATGATAACTGGCCAACAGAACCAGTTCTTGGGGCAAATAGCAATGAGTTGGAAGAAGGGTGGGTGGGTTGGTTGGTTAAGTAAGTGAAACATCAGGAGCTTGTTTTTTGTTTCATTGCATCCATTACGCCACTTGCCACTGAGCAGTTTTGGCTGTACAGTTACCTGCATTCTTTTTTAACATGGAGAGGTTCTATAAAAGCGTAAATGTCTTGATGTGCACGACTGTTGGTATGGCCTAGTGACGCATCTCAGGAAAACATCTCCTGCTGGGAAGGCCAGAAAATCCAGGCCTTGAATGTGTTGTAAGTGACAGCTGTAGTCTCAGTGAAGGGTCCGAAGAGACCAACATAGAAATATTAACACAGCTACCTTTAGTTGAAGGTGGGGAACCGTTGCCAAAGGAATTGTCTAAATAATAGCTAGTAGTGGAAAGAGGTATTGTTTAGGTTACCACAAGGGCTRATGTTAGGATGAAGGGGTAAGCATAAGCCTTGTATCCTTTGTAGCATTCTCATGTCTGCTTTTTGTTTGAGTTTGGGATTTTTATCTGTTAAGTTACTCCATGTTTCTAAGGATACTCAACTTCTTGCATCATTTAAAACTAGAAAATATGGAGGTGGAAGATGCAAACTTAGCTAGAGATGAAATGAGTTTGACTTTCATTCCTCTTCTGTTCATACTAATGGACAGCAGACTCATTGTGTTTTGAGTTTGTTATCTTGCTCCTAGTGTTGGTTGGGGAGAAAGAGTCTCACTGGTGATGAGAAATGAGAATTTTAAGAGCAGTCCTTTTCAGGGAGTATGTGTTTCAGAGACAACACTCTCTCTTAGTCTGTGGTACATGTGGAAAGAGTACTTTGTGGAGATGAAAATGAAGCAGAATCTTCAGTTCTCCTATCTTTAATTCTCACAGTTAGGGCCTTATGTGGCAAAGCCTTAAGGGAAGAGCAGAGCTGTGACTTGAGTGGGTACCTTCTGCTCCACTGGAGGAGGACAGGAGGCAAAGCCCAAAGTCATGCAAGTCCCAAACTAATGCCTTAGTTTGGAGGAGAGGAAAGGATGCATCAGTCAGCTGCTGCCATGTAAGCGCTAAGAGCAGTTGTTTGTCTGTCTGTCCTCCATCACCTACAGCTCCGTATCACTTGCCATTTGGTACTTACCTAGTGTAGGGCTTTTGAAAGTCCTCCTTTGTGTGCCCAAGTCTAACATGTTGCAAAGTGGAAACAAGAGGCTGACTCAAATTCAGAAAAAGCTGAACTTTTTGTGACCATAAACRTCCATTTAGTCCAGCAGTTATGGACTCTCTGATCATCTGGGTAGGTGAACGCTGTGTTGGGTTTTCTTTGGTTTTGTGGGGTGTTGTTTTTTTAAAAATAAAAACTAGGAAAGAGGCATTGGTACAAATGTGAATTTGGGGTTCCAAATCCCTATTAATAATACAGTAGAAGTTGAAATAGCTCAGACATAAATTGCACTTGCTTTGTTTGACAGTAGAACATCTGCTCAAATTGCATAAGGAAGTCCATTAGCCTTTCRGATCTAAAACTGGGAGACAGCATACCAGCAAGATGGATACAAATACTAGGTCAAATAGCACAGTCAGGTAGTCTAACTAGCCCAGTAGTCATTACTTTGTCTTTTCTTCCTTTCCCATTGCCTTCATTTATTTAGCTTTGGGTACTGTTTGTTTCCTGGTGTGCAGTTTTCTTGAATGAGTGTAGCTGGGGTGATGGTACGCTGCAATAATTAAATGAGCTGTAGAAGTATAGGGTAGGTCTGCAGCAAAGGTGTTTGACCAGAAAACACGAGGTGTTGAAGCTCCCTTATGCTCTGAATGGACACATACAGTGTTCCAGCTCCTGCTTCKATGTGTTCGCAGCCTAAAATCTGGTCAGGGCAGGGTGTGTGAAGAAGACTGATAGAAATCTTGAAGTGTTTGTAAAGAAACTAAGGCACGGTAGACAGGAGTTTTTTGCAGTAGGTCATCCCTCATACAATGTCTGCTGAATCACTGTTTTCTTATCTATAGTTCCTGTCCCAATCCTGAAATGAAGTTACAGCCCTGCTAGATTCATTACTTTCCAGTAAAGTATTAAACTAATGTAGGAAGAGCAGCAGTACTCCCTTGAGCCCACACCAAGATGTAAATACTCCTTTGAGGGTTGGAGTCGGGAGCAGTCCTTCCACCGTTTGTTCAGGCGTAACCCCAGCGTGCTCGCCTGCTGGGTCACTGCCTGGCTCTTGAGYGGTTTGGGTTGTCTCCTGGCCGTGGGGGTTAGCGCAAACTGTGGTGGTGTTGCCGGTGTACAACTCTTATGTAGCTCCCGTGTAGTTCCCCTCTGGGCTGGCGGGTGTGTTACAAGACAGGATAAATGTTTTTCTGAGGCCTGATGTCTTAATACTTTCCTGATTGTGGTTCTTAAGACTATGGTTCCGTGGGGCTGTAACATCGATCTGGTATCCTATAACTGTACCCTGGTTATCCCAGCTCTGTGGAACTGTGCTAAAGCTCTCTGCCCATCAGTGCTAGTTTCAAATGGTAACCTAGGTAATGATGAGCAGTACTGGGAAGTGTGGTTTTAATTGTTAACATCTAGGCTTGTTACCGTTCTGTTTTTCATTCTGCACTTGCTGGCATCATCTAATTTATTCTACAACTGATTTTTCAAAAAAAAGAGTCTTCCTGCCACCATCATGTAGTTCTCTGGTAAATAAAAGTAATTTAGCATTCACTCATGAGAATTTTCAAAATGCTGTATTTCTCCAGTAAAGTAATTTTGTAAATGAAATTTCCCCCCTTGAAAGGGAAGAACTATGTAATAAAATAAAGGCCCTGGCTACCAGTGTAAAAATGGTATTGCAGTGTTTTACTAAGTGAGAAATAGGAAAAGAATATGAACATGAGACAGATGGAGGAAACTGCCCTTTCCATAATTTGGGAGCCTCTTGTTCCAAGTAGAGGAAGGCTGAATTGGAAGTCCCTAAACAGTCTGCTATTTTCACCTTCTTACAAGCCTTTTCTGTTGCACAGAAGACTCGTTACACCACTGAAGAAAGTAACCTGCATGGGCTTTTTTTTTTTCCTCTCTCTCCAGACTAGCGTGGTTAACTATATTGACCAGAGAACTAAACCAAGAAGTGACCAGCTGTTTTTTGTGGTATTCGAATGGAAAGATCCTTTTATACAGACTGTTCAAGATGTGAGTAACGCTAGTCCCTTTTTGAATCGTCATCTGATGGTGCTCATGGGGGGGGTGAGGGGGGGGGGTGGGAGTGGGTGGGTGTGTGTGTACGTACGTGTGTGTGTGTACGTACGTGTGTGTGTGTACGTACGTGTGTGTGTGTACGTACGTGTGTGTGTACATGACTGTTACCTTACTCCAAGCAGAAATTCAGAGGAAGAGTGAGGTTATTTCTGAAATTTCAGTCTAGGCTCTTCCTTATATCCAGTAAAGCACATTCTGCAGAGGTCAAGACCAACTGATGCCTTTCATTCTGTTTGCAGCTAGAGGTACAGGTAGCTAAGAAAAAGCACCCRTCCCCTGTGCTCTAGCAAAGTGTAGATTCAGGTCAAGTCTGAACTTTTTGCTTAAATAAACATGCTGGGGTAAACTGACTTAATGACTTTTTTTATTAATTGACAAGTAAGAAATCTAGGCTTAAATCAGAATAATGGGAATAAATAACTAGTGTATTTTTTACCCCTTAGTTGAATCAAATTTGGTACTGCATTCAAATGCACAAAAAGCACTTTGAAATTGAGCTCAATATGCTGCAGGCAGAGGCATATGATGGTCACTAGAGTGCTTAAAAGGCATGCAGGTGTGCGCTGTGGGTACATGCACTTTAAGCATGTGAGCTAGATCTTGTTTTCCTAGTGTTCTAGGGGAGAAGGTCAGATACATTTGTCCTCCCCAGAAAAACATAGAATGCCAAAGTGTGCAAAGACGATCTGTTTAAAATTTTGCATTTAAAACAACCCTACCTGACAACCAAAGTCCATCACCGGCAAAATCCACGGAGTTCTTGTTTTCTTGCCCAAAACCAGAGTGTAAATGCAGACCATCATGGGTCATTGGTCCTTCGCACTCCTGCTGTCGTGTCTGTGCGGGGGCTGGGCACCCTCCTCAGTGCAGGCACCTCCTCGGCCTCGAGAGCCCAGCCCTATTCCCGGCACCTCTCACTCCTCTCTGCCAGAGTTCACACCTCTGCCGCCTTCAAGCTGAAAGCTGCCCTTGATCCAGTGGATTAGGGGTGCCTGTTTCCTCTTGCTGAAGAGGCCACAGTTCACGAGCACTGGCAGCCAGCGCTGCTGCTTTTAGGAGGATTAACAACTACAGAAAGCCTGTTTAAGACCTTCTGGCTCTGGTGGTGACCTAGTGATGCTTACGTGCATGCTGACCGTCAGAGTTGCATACTCCATGGCGAGTCCCAAAGCTGTGTGCTACTTTATTACTGCCTAATCCTAGCTCTGCTGGCTTCATCTGAGATCCTAGAAGTCATCCTTGTGCCCAGAGGTGCAAGGAGAATTGCAAACCGTAAATAAACTTAACTACTCTTGAACCAAATGTAGTTAGAAATAGAAATATAAAATACTTGCTGTAGGTCTGCAGAAACAGTTGCTGCTGTCAGAAGCTGGTTTAGCATTACAATGCTGCCTTGTTAAAGCTTTCCAGTAATTGCTGCTTTTAGCTTTGTCTTCTGGAAGATCTTCTTTAATGTGACTGCTTATTTTTGTAAATCTTTAAGATTATAGATTAAATATATTATTTAAAGTTGGCAATTTAACTCTAGAGTTTTAAATTATTTCATATCCTGAAATAGTCTAAAATGAATTTAGCAGCTAGTACCGTTTGTTTTCTTCCTGATGGAAGGAATCAGAAAACCATGGTGTGAGGCAGATGTGTGGAGAAGGCACCACAGGCCACCTTTGCAGCATAAAGGAATATGCTGCAAAACACTTCAGTTTGAAAAATGTTTGTTATTGAATAGGTATAATATATGCTGAGTCAGATGAGGGGAATAATATTTTTAATCATCTCTTTCAGATTATCACAGCAAATCCCTGGAACATGATTGCTCTTCTTTGTGGTATCTTCTTGGCTCTGTTTAAGGCAGCAGACTTTGCTAAGTTAAGTGTTAAGTGGATGATCAAAATCCGAAAGAGACATCTGAAGAGGAGTCATCAAGTAAGGAACCACATCAACTGAGACTAAGACTGCCTTTTTAACTATTCATAGCAGAAGGGACAGAAAATAACTGGAATAAACTTTGATCAGCAATACTGCAATTAAAGATGCAAAACAGGTATGTTTTCTTCCAGAAAAACGACAGCTGGAGGAACAGCCTAGTGAACTGACCTTTGAACTTCAGAAAGGGGCTAACTCTAGGACAGGTCTTAACAAACTCATGCTTTTCTATTCCAAATTTAACAAGCTTACCTCAATATATGGAGGGACCGGGGGAAAGGAGAAAATTCACTAATTTTCAGAAAAGTCAACACTCTAGGGGTTAAGTTCTAAAACAATGGACAGTGTTTGAATGCTTCTCAGAACAGGAGACCATTTAACTTCTGCATGAGCGAAGACCTGCCTCTGCTACTGTAACGCAGTTACTTCTGTGACTGTGTTTAGTGGAAGGCAAAGCACTCAACAAAACAGTCTGGCCTCCCCTCTCCAAAGTATGTGTTAAAACAAAATACACTGGAATTCTATTACGTGTCATTTTTGATTTAGAGTGACTTTAATATTAAAAAAATACTTCAAATAAGATATTGTGTACATTCTTTGGAACTACCTGCTCTCAGATTCAGCTGGAGCTTTACAGGAGGTAGTCCAGGCAGGAATATTACTGCCAGAGGGTAAGGTGAGGAACAAAAAATCTATTCCTGATCAGTCCAACTCAAAGTAAACTCAAGCAACTCGATACCTGGGCATCTGAGCTGATGATAGATTTCAAAGCCTGTCTCAGGCTGTTGCTCCTTCCCCCAGTCTTTGCTAGGGAAGTGAAAAATAGTCTTTCATCAGCCTGGCATTTAAATGCGATTCTCTATTATATAGAGAATGCATGCTAACAAACTGTGCTGTGGTGGTGTAGTCTTTTTCTTCCTTATAAGTCCCTTATTAGTCTAGATGCCTAACGTGGACTTGTGGAGTGCACAGGCCAGCAGCGCACCACCGTGTGTTTGTGCTCTGAAGGCTTTGTGGCAAGGAAGGGAGCTTCTTCCATCCTCTACTAACAGAACATTAATATAGTAGTAAGAAAAGTACCCCCTTGTTTTTTTTTTTTTTTTTTTTTTTGCCTTCTAAGGAAGCATTTTGGAACAAAGTTTACTACTTTCAGCTGATTTCCAGAGCAAATCAAGGCACTGCATTGACCTAACATAGCCTTAAACAAGGGAGCAACAATTCACTGTAATAAGAAAAACAAAAGAGCAGCTCTGGCTGCAGGCATGGAGGCAGCACACAGGTTCTCCTGTGTCCAGACAGGTGAGGGCAGGAGGAGGCTACAGCCTACCACTCACTTGCCTCTTCCCCAGGTCCCCTGTTGGTGCTTCAAGCGGTTCATAATGTGACTGGTATAGTCTGAGCTAACTTGATCACACTCTTCTGGGGAAAAAATAAGTTTGGATGCAAGAACAGGTGGTGCTCAGTCAACAATTTGTGTTCAGTGCCTTGCCGCAATGGTGCAGCAGGGCCAATACTGCACTGCCTCAGGKGAGGGAGGTTAGTGTAATGCACAGCAAGTGAAGGAAGTTAACACRAGAGGGGAGAGGGGAGTAGCAAAGACCAAACACTGCACTGTTGAAGCAAACCGTTTGAGAGCTACTTCAGCCCTAGGTGCTGGTGTGGTGGGGAATGGGACAGAAAGTCAGGGAGGGGGAAGAAGGTGGGGGAATAAAACCCCCACACTTAAACCATCTGTATGAAGAAAAACCCTGTTGATTTTGATACATAACAACAGCCTTTACTGGTAGGAAAGCATTCTACTGACTTCCCTGGTCAGCTTATAGCCCTTTGCTTTCCCAAATACCTGTAGAACAGGGCCTCAGCAGTGTAAGACAGAGACAACTGAGCTTTCTTAACTCCTCACTGTCAAAGAAACACCCCAGTGTTCCTTTAACAAATGATATTACAGCAGCTATTTCTTGGATTTTTACAAAAATATTTAGAAACAACAATTTGATCAGGTACTGATGCATCCTACCCCATTTTTTGTTCTTCTTTTTGCTAATGAGGTCAGAGAAGGTAAGCTGGAAGACAACTTAGCCCCAGCTCTGGGGCTCTGGTTAAATACAGGATGCACTCCTTTTTGCACTATTTAATATACTCTTTTTTTTTAATAAATTCCCATAGTAGTCAGTTTTGGTCACTACATCTCAGCTATCAAGATTTGTTTTATCAGGAAATGTTGTTAATAGAGCAGGCCAGCTGATGCCAGCCAAGAAACCTCTCATATATGTTTTATAGGAGCAATTCCAATAGCAAGTGTTGCACAATTTGTTTGAAATCGCCTCTTATAGCTACAGTGTTGTTTTTCTATTACTTACTCTTACTGTCCATATATGTAAATTTTTGAACAACCTATAACAACTACAAATGCCAGTAATTTATTTTTTGTACCACTGCAAGGTAAGTGTTAGATTCCCCAATGTCTGTAAAATTAATTTCCTTTAGACTGTAGGACAGCTGAAAATATTTTGTATCTCAAATTGGGGGTTTTATCCTCCTGTGGAAAAAAGGCACTAAAGTACTAAACTGAGGTTAAACTGTGTCTGCGTGAGTCATCTCCCTTCTGAGCTGGCAAAGTGCACCCTTGCAGGCCTCGCAGTGTTTAACATCTGGTTTCAGGACTTCAACAAGTACTATGAAAGTAAAGGATTTTCTTCCCCCAAAATTTTGGGCAGCCACTTACCATGGCAGAGTCTACTTTGGTCAGCTGAAGTTATTGGAAGTATAAGCCACTTCAGGCAGTGTTATTCCCGTTTCCTCTGTGAAACACAACTACTTAGAGAGAAAAAAATGAAGTAACAATAAAAGTGTAATGAAGTCACCTCCAACAGTGTAGTAGAGACCTTTTCCYCCTGGAAACTGCTTGAATAAAGTCAGGAAACCAGCCAAGCAATAGGTGAAACAAGCCCAGGACACCTGCCTCAGCTGTTGTGACCACCACCTGCTCTGCACCAAACAGAGCAGAACAAAGCCTCCCACCCTACTCATAAAAACAACACCCCAGCAGCCTGCACCTCSAACGCTTTTGCCACTCAGTGAAAAGCCACAGGTCATTCAGACACATGTGCAGTTAAAAGGTTGTTTGTAAAAGCCATTCTAATTCTCCCGGTCTTTATAAACACAAAGATGTGATATACAGCACTAAATACAAACATAAAGACTTTATTGAATGCTGCTCAATTCCCCAAAGATCTTTCATTACAAAAGTTTTCCACACAACTGCAATTTAAGAGATTGGAATGGTACTCTGATAAAAGATGTGAAAAGTACTTGGTCAAGTAAACAGACAAGACTTCTATTGTCAACTTTCCACCTTKAAGAAACAGACTGCATTTTCTTTAAATAAAACAAGGAACTATTTATTGACATCCCTCTCTCCTTGCTAAAAAAAAAGGTAATCCCAATTTTGGTCTCATTCTTCAGTCTATGAGATGCTAAAACTAATGCAGAAACATCCAAGATCATCTCTAGGAGACCTGCGCTACTCTGCAGGGAGTCCTTGGGCTGATGAGGAGCATCATCGATGGGCTCTCTAGAGGAAGCTCCATCCTCAGCTGTAGCAGGAGGAAATCTCTTAAGTAGCCCAGGACCAAGAGGCAGCAAGAAGGGGGTGGAGGCACTCACCAAGTGGTAGGTCAGACGCATGGACCACCCCAACCTGCTCAAGCTGACTTTCTCTCCCTGCTTTGCCTCATTCTAATGTGAGCGTTCTATAAATCTAAATCTGAATCCAATCAGGAATTCACAGACAGCACCRTATCCGAGTTCCTTTCAGTGCTGTAAGGGGCACATACTGAATATCTCGTTACCGGTAACTTACCTTGGTTTTATTTGAGAAAATACAGCACAACTAGAAGCCTTTTCTAGAATCTTAACCAAAGTATGCAGCGATGTGAAAAGCACATATAAAACAAGGAAAAAAAAATGTACATAGCAAACTATACCACCTATGTGCAACACAATCAAAAATTCAAGTCATAATTCTCACCACTCCCATAATTATTTCACTCATTAAGGATGATAATTCAGTTCTATGAAACATTGGAAGTGACAGTATATCAATAATTAGACAAATTTACAATATGCTGTGGTAATGACATCACTTAACTGCTGTATTTAAATTCAAATCTTTACATTTGCCAGAGAAAAAAATTGGCTGTTTCTATTATACTGATGAGGTTTCTTTTGCAAATCCTTATGTATTTCAAAAGGGTACAAAAAAGTATGTCTGCCAAGTAGAGGTGGTCATTTCTTTTATTTGGCACTTGCATTGTGTGCATTTAGCACATTGTGAGTGCTGTTCTGCTTTTCTGCCATAGCCTTCTTAAGCTTTAACTCCTCTAGCTTTCTCCACAACTCTTCACGTTCCAATTCTTTCTTTTTCTCTCTGTAGGAAAGAGTGAAGTATCAATTTCAGATGTGTTAAGTGCAATGTGGAGACGCAGTTACTTAACAACTGTTATTTACATCTAGTAATTCCTCCTGTAAGTTTTTCTCCAAAGCTATTTTTAGAGGCAATTACGGTTTCCTTTATTAAAAAGCGAGCATACAAATCGGTAACTGTTAGTGGTAAAACTGTAACTTTGCTCCAACAAACTCAGACAACTGCTGTAGTGTGGTTTTGCACAGACAACTGCAATTCTAAGGAGGTTCTTTATCACATGCAAACAAATTAAGGGACCTAGCATCT
This sequence comes from Oceanodroma leucorhoa, assembly GCA_030449065.1. NCBI lineage: Eukaryota > Metazoa > Chordata > Aves > Procellariiformes > Oceanodroma > Oceanodroma leucorhoa. The sequence goes on along the minus strand of JASVER010000006.1, from coordinate 19,558,131 downwards.
TTGGGGGAGAAAAGCACAACTATTGAAAGGAGACTTAGCATGTGGTCTCAGCTGGCCCAGGATAATGTAGGTCCTGCCTCCCTTACTCCAGCAGTACAGCTTAGCAGGTTAGGATAAGAGAGCATTTTAGCTGAGCTAAGGACAGCTGTGAAGTATGCTCCAGCTCAGCTCTCCTCAGACAACACACCCTGAAGCAGCAGAGCCAGCACCAGACGGCCCCTCGCAGCAGCAGCTGAGCCCACGCAGGAGASAGAGCCCTCCCTGCCCCGGCGGGACGGGGAGCTGGGGCCCTCCTGCCGCCTCCCYGGGGCTTCAGCTCCCGCCACACTGCTGACACACACCCGCCTGGGTGCGTCTTACCCAAGTGACACCCACATGAGCAGTTCCACTACAGGACCCCACAGCCACCACAGTTAAGTTTTGTTTCTTTTCAGCTGGTACATTCTAGACCTGTATTCAACGTGCATTTGGAAGAGAAATCAGTACCTTTGCCTTTCTGCTTTATATGAGCTTGTAAGTTCATCAAAAAGCTTGCCATTCATTTCCATCAGGGTTTTCAGCACATTATATACCAGTGCCACAATAGTTCTAGAACAGAAGGAACACAACCATTAACACAGAATTAACTTCAGTAAACAAGTGTTCAGTTTCTTTTTTTGGACTCTGACCTTCTTATTGGAGATACTACTGTAAGGTCAGTGAGTTTCTAAAACAAAATCCTTTACTGTATATTTTCCTCTGTAAATTAATAAAGTGCACATTTACATTTTTTTTGAAATGGCTGTTTAACCTTAAATTCCTGACTCTTGTAATTGCACAGGATATAATGATTGGTACTGTGGCTGTACTATAAAGCCATTCAATTATGTTAACATTTAATAAACTGAGTTTTAACAACAATTTTGTAATATTTGAGTAAGGAAATAACAAGACATTAGAAGAATAAACTTCTGGCTAATAGCTTCAAGACTGGGCAAAAGAATGCGGTAGAGGAGCCACAGGCACATGGTTTAATAGAACTACCAGAAGCGTTTCTGGGCAGCAGACAGTTTTGCTGCATATGCCCCATTAGAGAACTAAATTGAGAACGTCAGATAATGGTTTCCAATACTTTAGTTTCTTTAACAAGCTAAACAGCTTGAGCAATAATGGCTGTGTCTTATGTGGCTGTCCATATTTCCACATTAGGTGTTACTCTTCTTTTTATGAAGGTATTCATAATTCAATAAATTATCTTAAATATTGTATTATCTCCTTTAAACCCACTCTTAATTACACACAGAAATGCAAAAATAGCAATAAAATTAAACATTAAAAAGGTGCCTATCATTAAGCTTATCACTAATCAAAAAAGTAGGTAAACTGTCTTCCCCATCTTTCCCCTCACTAGCAGTTCACCTTCACACAGCAGTACTGACTGTAAGGTTGTAGAGCAGGGGTGCCGTGCAGTCTTGTGACCTTGAAAAATGAGTGAAAGAAAAATCTAAGGAAGTAACCGAAGGACCAGGTTTGCCTTTTCAGTACACTCTGTCCATTGTGGCCCTAGGAAATCTCCCAACTACTCACCAGAGGCCCTATGCTCGTTCAAAATGCACAGGACACTTAGCCTGTCTACACACCCTTTTTTTTTTTTTTGAACACTGGCTTTCATGTGGTTTGGAGACAAAAGGTTATTCGGGGTTTTGGTTTTCTGGGAGGAAAAGCTTGATTTTGAGCAAGTCGTTAAGTCCATGTCAGACAGCTGGATGGATATAAGCACATTACTCTGCCCTCCAAAACAGATTAAAACCAAAGGGYTTTCTTCCTCAAACTTCCTGGTCCTCAAGGTTTACAGTTATCCTGTGTCTTTCACTGCCTTCATAAAGAGCAGCTTCTGTCTGCAGCTAGGGAAAGAGGGACATCCTTCAAATTTGTTGAGGTCCCAAGTACTATTAATGCTTCAAGAGCTAGTTCTCCCAAATTTCTATTCAATCTCAGCTGATACATTTGCAACTAGACACACCATCTAGATGAATTCAGGATCATGTCAGAGCCACTAAAGGCTTGACTCAGGACATCCGATTTAACTTCAAAGTTGTGGGAGGCTCCTGCCTACCCTGGCTTTTGCYTGTACGAGCTTTACATTCTACAAATTGATTTGCAGCTCAATTCAGGATGCTGGACACAAGCAAACTTTGCTTTTTAGTATTTCAATGTAATTACTGCTGCTTTCAAGCATGATATAAAAAATACTAACATTTAACCTGTGGCATTAAACATGAAGTAGTCACTCCTTTCTCATTCCTACCATACTTTATAGTGGTAGGCAACTGCTCTTCTCTGATAGTATCTTTCCCCTTCTCACTGGGCAACAGTAACTACTTCTTAAGACACTGACAGAATTTTGTTCATCTGAAGTAGGAAAGGACAGCGAAGCATAAATATAGCAGAAGCATCCCTTGGCAATTATTTTGGTCTAAGTAGTATTAATCTGCATTTTTTAACTAACACATAAGATCAAATGTTATTACAGTATCAAGACTGTCATCCAATTTCCTCATACTTTTTCAAAAAATTCCAGTTCTTCATGACAACAATGCACAACAGTGAAAGCATGATACAGCTGAAAATGACATCCATTTTAGCTCCCATAATCTCATTGATTTCATCTGATTTAAGTAAAAATGAAATCACATTTACAAGCTTATGATCCAAACCTGAAACAGTGGACAACTTATTTATGGTACTATAGATGAAGTTAAACATTACATACGGATTCCAGTGTTCTTTGGAGATCTTGTATAAACTGCCAAACATAATTGGTAGAATTTTATCAATGTTCTCCTCAATCAGGCTAAGAATATATTCATTATTCCAGAAGTACAAAGCTCTTTCTGCAACCTGAAACACAAAGTTTAGGGGTCAACCACCACAAAATAAATTACTACAAGTCATTTTTTTATAGTTTTTTTTTTTTTACCTGAAAATGTGAACTTGACACACACTTCGATATTTGCTTAAATAAAGGCTCTTCTATTTTTTTGAATTGCGTCGGTTCTATTACATCTAAGATTTCTTCAATTTCACCTAAAAACATTACCTGTTTGTATAAAAGAAATATATCCAGAAGTATGAGAATGTTTTATATCACCATTGTAAACAGAAACAAAATACAGTTTATACATTAGTCATGAATCCTGCAAAGAATACTGTATGTAATTACAATGCATTAGACATCCACAGGTTTTTTGCAGCCTGAAATAAGTCAATCATCAGTTTCAGCTACCAGGTTACAGCTCTCATCTTGGATTTCTTCTTTTGTGTAATTGCTCTAAACACTTCACAGAACTGCTTCTGCAGAATGTTTCTTTTACAGTTAAAAAAAMCCCAAACTGCTAGAACATTTTATTTCTTCAGGAATAGCTGCAGAGGTTACCATTATCTAAGATCTCCAGAGTAGCTTTTGTAGTGATAAATAGTTAATTCCCGTTTTAAATTACAACCAGCAGAGCACTAGGTAGGTGGCACAGAAAAATTTAACACCACTCACACAAACAGTGACAACAGTGTTAAAGGACCCCGCTTTTAAAGAGCTGTCGGGGGGTGGGATCTGGTGGCATAAATCAAACTCCTGATTTTTAAACTCACTGGAACTACATAGAAGAAACCAGAAAAAATTGATTTCCCAAGACCATTTAAAGTTATTTTTATACTACAGAAAAAGAATGTGTATATGCTTTACCAGACACTTACTTGGTATCTCGAATGCTAAGTCTGTGTTACATCGCAGATGACCACCTCCAACCTGGTCTGTATTTACTAAAATACTTCTCACCTTGGGAAATCGTTTCTCTATACAATATCTTAATTAGAATGCAACTTTTAATATAATTTTAACAGAGTAACACCATAGTAAGAACAGACATACAAAACAATTGCATTGAGTTGCATAACAGAGATGAGCGCCTCAAGAAGCTTCAAGGACTGCAAGTTTTCCGCAAGACCTCTTGAAAAGCCCAGCAGAGGTAAGGCATGTGGACCTGCCACGCTACATTTTACATCACAGCAAATGCCAGAAACAAGAGACAAAACCAACCTCTTTCTGACTGCAAGTTTTTGGCCAAAATTTGAGCAGTCCTCTGATTACCTATATTAAAAATACAAACAAGTTAATGCAGAACAAGTTTCTATTACATATTTGATAAGATTAAAAAAAAAGTACTAGTTTGCTTTTCCTTATCAGGAGGTTCAATGAAAACTGAATACAGCTAAATGTAGTTCCACTGCACATAAATACTGTGCTGTCTCATTTAAATATTTGTTTAGGTTATCAGAAAAATTTAGGCCCTTACCACTTCACAAGTCTTTGATTATCCGTTCACACTCCGCTCCCATCCCAGTACATACATTAGTTGATAGGATGCCGATAACTTCATTTTGTGATGTTATCTCCCCTGTAGCTAGATTTCCCAGAATACTTTTTGTGTTCTACTCATCCATACTTTGGGGAGCACCTGTCTTGGCATCAAGGTTTGAAGCCTGAGAGCAAGCGGTGTACGCTGACTGCGCAAACAGGGCTATACAGAAGAGTCATGGCCTCCACCACTTCCTTTTTTCTTCTAGAATTTGAAATGTTAAAGACTGGAAACTAAATAAATATGTGAACCTCCAGAGAAAATATATTCCAGTACCTACATTGGAAACTATCTTACACAAGACTGGAAAAAAAACTTCAGCAAAACTTAATTAGGAAGTACAGCCCTCAAGAGGAAGGGGAGAGGGGGAAACACAACAGTCTGGAGGCCTGTTTCCTAGAAACAAACATTTGACATGGCATCTAAATTACAAAATTAATGCTGGCTAAAAAACAYCCACCCACCTGTAACTGTATGCTTTGGAAGCAGAAACATTCTCAGAGCCTTACAAACTTTCATTCTGAGGAAAGGACCTCTGTTTTTATGACACCACAGYACCTAACTGATCATATCCAACTGTAAAACTTACTCAACTATTTGAATACCTTCCATATTTGATTTTTGCCATGTTGTGGGKTTTTTTTTCCAGCTTCCCAGCTGTTTTATTTACAACTATGTGTACTATCAAGAGTGACTTTCCAGAGAAAAAGTTAATATGATTTTAAGTCTTTATCCTATGATAAAGGATAAGCAGGATAAGCACATATCCTGCTACGACAAAACTGAATGTCACTTCAAATGACACTGAGCAAGTGCAGAAACCTCAGGCAGCTGGTAAAGTCCTATGCTCAAGTCCTATGCACAAAAAGAAAGCAAGTTAGAAGGAAAGATTCCTTGCAGAGCCTTGACCATACAGTTCTGCCTAGCTAGCTGAAAGCTACAGACAACAAATACAAACGCCATCACCTGCCACCTGAGGAAGCAGGAGGCCCRGATCAGCCCACACAGGTGATGGCTTTGCCGCCTGGCCCACAGAGGCAGAGCTCCCTCCCTGACCGCCAGCACTGACCTRGCCTTGCTGCCTCCACAGACAGAGCAGAAGAGCTGGGACAGATGGCACGGTGAGGGGGGAAGGCAAAATTTTGAGCTCCCCCATTTCACTGCAATTACCTAATCAGCAGTCCTTCACTCACCCACTTCTCCACCCTCGAGGAGTCAGACTTGCATGAATTAATTACACTTGTTTCTCTAGATTCACAATTTAAAGTAGTCTATGTAAATACACTTTATATATAGGGCCATTTTCTGTTAATTAGCCTGTAACTGAATGACTCCGTTATACACTATTGAGATTTTGTATTTTTAAAGAACAAACCCGAACATTACAGCTGTAATAGCTCATTCTGCCGACACCTTCCCTTCCTCCAGAACAATGCAAGTAAGCCAAAAAATTTCAGACAAGCACATTTGCCAAAGAGAAGCTGTGAGAACCTACCATACGCCCCTAATTGGAGCATGAATTTACTGGTCTTGAAAGCATGACATTGAGTTGGCTGGAAGAGTCCAGTTTCCAGCACTTGTTACTGTAAGAGTGTTCAATATACTTCCCCTACACAGACTCATATTCTCAACTCGATAAAGTAGTAACATGTTGAGGTCTGCACTGTTATACTCGGAACAAGATACCTATTTCTTGCTCCTCAGAGAGTATCAGTTTCCAGCTTGACTATGCTTTCATATTAAAAAGCTGATACATGCACATTTAATGTTCAAAGATTTTATTCAAAGAAATATTCAACATGAATGCAGATCTGAAATCCTGCTGCTCTTACTACACAAAACTCTTAAGATTAATAATTCTCTCTGAGCTACAAAATTCGTATAAAGTGACTTACAACAGTAAGCACCTGCTAGACAACTTATCTTACGTACAAGGAATGGATGTTTAGCCTGATTTCTTCAATGTAAAGGCCACTGCACTTAGCAGGGTTAGGTAACAAACTCTTCTTGTCAGCTTTGCAAACATCAGGACTGACCTAAGGCAGACTACCATAGTTACAARAGCTCAGATTGAATGTCCTCTAAATTGACCCTGAGTGACAATTCCTGCCAGAAGAATAACAGTAAGGTACTCCTGAAGACAGCCTTCTGATGGAGTTCTTAAAATATTACTTGACCTAAAGCCAAAAAAAATTCCAAATGCTATCTCATCAGTTGCCCCAAATTTTAACATCTACTTTCCAAGCATTTCAGAAAGTTTCTTAAAGCTTCACTTATCTTAACTTTTACTCCTTGATAAAGCCAATTTTACTACACGCTCAGAGTAATGACCAAAGCAAGCACAGGCAGTGACTCTGCAGTAAGTTCCTGTATCTTCTCCATCCTGAATTCATTTTTACTGATTAAGAGGCAGCCAGAATTGTATATACTATAGTCCAGATGAAGTCCCAGAATTGCACTGCGGCACTCYTACTTCAAAAAGCCCTACCTTTTCGCTTCAAAGTTTGGGCTTGGATCCTGCATCACAGTTCTGTAAATTCACATCAGGAAGTTCTGACTTTGTCACATTGTCACTTCATTCAATCTTGCAGCTTTTTATGTAATACTACGCATTTTTTGCTCACATGTGAACTTTTAACTGCCAAAATGCCTGGATTGTTTTATCGCTTGGCTTAAGGAATAAGGCTTACACAAGTCCTTTCTCCTTGCCCTATCCAACACAAAATAAGCTTATTGACCAGTGTAGCTGGCAACACTGCAGTACAGGGGGAAAGAAGATGCTTCAAGCAGACAAGGCAAATTTATAGACAGTCAGGTCTACCACCTTCCATCACCTACAGAATAACTTGTCTTCTGATGAGGAACATCAATACTTAAGTGGCTGTACAGAAAACAAGCTTCCACTGAAAGACTGGTGAAGATCTATGTTGTTTCCACAAAGCTGTTTATCTTTTTTCTTTATAGAAAAATTTAGATSTTGCATAAACTCTTCATTTTTCTGTCACAAAAAGGGATAAAGTATTTAAATATCAACATACCCCTAATGGAAGGATTTCTGATTGTCCAACTAAAACCAGCTTCTGTTCTAGCTGGTCTGCCATCAGTCTGTGTCCCCGTGAGTTGCTGCACTGCCCTGAGCCTGCATTCTTCTTTATGGGCACTGCCAAAGCCCTTGCATGAAGCGCTGCAAACCCCTTTTTAGCTGAGCTGTCAATATGTATCATGGGAGATTCAGTCTGGCAAAAGCCACTGATGCCTGAAGCACCTGTATTATAACTGCCAAGAGGCACCCCAGTAACTGAAGAGACAGAACAGGAACATCACATTTTGAATTTCAGAGTTCCTTCTGCCTAAATAAAGTATTGTTATTCTTTCCAACTTTTATTTTGGGATTGTTTATTGCTTAAAATTTTTCAACTTTATGCAGCACAAGCCATCAGCACCAAAAATATTGAAGTTTTAGTTGTTACCAGGAGGGAATACAGTTGTTAGATGCTTTCTCATATGAGGTAATTTGCATGATATCAGTGGTTCAAACTTTTATTTAAATTTGTGCTCTATCTTGGTCACAGGCTGAGATAACTGCCCTTTCAAACCCGGAATTTTCTTAAAAACTGTTCCAGATTTAATCCCCCCCCCAAAACACCTATGGATCATTAACCAAGATAGAACTGTATAGCAGTACTATCTGTGCTAACAAGTTACACTGAAATATTTAGCTGAAATTAAAAATAGAAAAACATTCAACTGAAAAACACTTACAGGCTCTGTTAAAGTTGTATCTTTTTCCAGGAACTGTACAACACAATAGGCGAGCTAGAATGTAAGTCATATGATTATTTAGTTTAAACAGACACTGTTTAGACATTGCAGCACAACTAAATATCACAACTTATAGTGGAAGCACTTCAGATCGGGGGGGGGGAGGGGAACCCAACCCAAAACACCCCTACGCAGCCTTTTTAAATTCTTCCAAACTAAACAAAACAGCAATTAAAGCAGCAAGATATGCAGGCCTGCTCTATCTTACAAAAACTTCCTGCATACCAAAAATCTTTTTTATATTTTTTTTTTCATCCTAGAAGAAAATTATTTTTAAGCTTGACAGATATTTCCCTAACTCAGATCTGATATCCAGACAGATTTTTCTCAACATCAATTCCTGTATTAACATTACAAAGCTAGCGTTTTCAAACATCTGTATTGGGGTGAAAAAAGGTGATACTTTCGGTCAAAAAAAAAGTTTTAAAACAGGTTTGACTGAGCACACATTGCTCAAGTACTAGACATCTACAGCACGCAACATTCAGTAATAAGATTACAGGTGGAAGACTTTTCACATATTACATGGCCACAAGAGATCAGGCAGCATYTGTCCAGCTGAGTATCCTGTCCCCAGCGGTGGCCAACAATGGAACAGTGTATGAAGTGGGGGAAGCATAATGTGATAAAGTCACCAGCATGCTCTCCCAGCCTCTGTCCAGGGGTCTTCTCAGGCCAGAATGTGATATTATATGTTATATAATTACTTATTGTTTAGTTACTTAGCACATAGCTAAGTAACTAAATAACCATACCTCTGCCCAGTAGAGAAACCATACAATAATCCTATTAATAAAGTAGTTACAATCCTGGATTCCATTAAGACTGATTTTAAGACGTCACAGTATTTTTCATCTCACAATAGACAGCAAAGACAAAAATTATTTACATGCATTACATGCACATTTCAATACTTAGGATGCTTGAATTCAAGCACTACCTTTCCATTTTTTTTAATCTGTTATCCCAAAGCAGATAATTACAATGCTGTAATTACAACAGGTCTAATTTATTTCTTTTACCCTTAGGTAAAGGATGTATATGTGTAGATTCAAAAAACAATAAATGTCACACATTAATCTCAAAATCCCATTATATATATATTGTACAGTAATCTTATTGTTTAAAGACACAAAGACTCAAACTTAATTCAGCTTTAAGTCTTTAACTTTTAAGGGTAAGCTAAACTTGTACGTAGCAATGAAGCAACCAGGCCACTCCTGATTTCAAAGCATATTTAATGCTGGTTTACACCTTCAGGATAATACGAAACCAGAAACACACAGTGCTGAAACTGCACATGGCACTAGTGGTTTATGAAGGGATAGATGAGTAGCCTAGTCAGCAAACCAAATGCTACTTTCAGGTACACAGTACAGCTGAATTAATAGGACCCTTTCAGGTACTGATGAGCTGGATTAAACATATAGAAAAATGGATAGCTTGCTGTACTGATCTATCAGTGAGAATACCTTTGGCAAGTGACTGGACCCTTTCATATCACTGACTCATTCCATGGAGCACCCTATTGCATAGCAATAAACCACAAAGACAAGTGATTTAATTGAATTAGAACTTTATATGAGAATTAGGAATTAACTGAGCTCTTGACTTGATCCTGTTTGTAGGCTATATAGTCATAATGATTTCACTTTAATTAGAAACTCATTTCCTTGTACCTTTAGTCTATAAGGAGCTGTATTAGTGAGCTGACTAAGTTAACAAAGCAAGTTTTTAATTAGCCACAGCAGAATTACTTGCAAGTTTGCATCAAATGTATTCAATACTCAAATGCCATATGTCTGGAAAGGATATACACTATTCCTCAAGCAAAACGCTGAATGTCTGTGCAAAGTATAAGAATGGAAGTCAAATGAAGAACTAAAGCATTCTGACAGCATGCCATGGATCTACATAGTTTCTAGCTGATCCAGAGAGCTACTATACCTTTCTGCCATTTATATCCAACATTCTCCTCCCCTCCCCATCACTGGAATGTTTTAGAAATAAAAAAGCAGTTCTGAAATAAGTACCTGGCCATACTCAAGGTTCCTTTATACACAGCATTTAGGTTACATAAAGGAAGTGATAACAGAACAAGGTCCTGGGATTAAATGAAGCTTAAAGTGTGACAAGACCAGCAAGAAAAAAAGCTTCCAACTTCAGCTGACATGACTTTGACTCACTGTTACATTCTTTCACTTTTAATATATGCAAAGTATTATCTCAACTTTTAAACATAAGATCTGTAAGATCTTTTGAAAAAACAGTGACTGAATTTGCAAATATTTTGGAATATTGATATTATAACACATACTGCTTTAAATCTCGTTAGTTTCAAATGCAAATATTAAAAACCCCACCACTCTTAAAAATAGGCAAAAGCTTACCTGTGCATGAAACAAAGCTAATCCCTTTGCAGTATGCATGGGAATCAGAACTTTCATAAGGAACTGTTTGTGTTCTGCTTTCAGTGGCAGTGCAAAACCATTGATAATACTGAAAACATGAATAAGCAGGATTTATTTTTATTAAAAAATATTTTTTTCCTAGCAAGTCAAAAATTTCTGTAAATTCAAGAGACACTCCATTTCTAATTCAATTTCTAAATCTGATTATTTTGAAGCCATAAAATAGCTCTACATATGCACAACCTTTAAAGTGTTGGTATCATGCGAGTTTAGACTCTTGGTAGGAATACCAGAGAACCATAGTAGAAGTCAAATAAAACTCATTAGATGAGCTGAAGTATTTTTATCATGGCCTCCATTGAGTAAAATCATCTCTAGTAAGTCTTGCCATCAAGTGGTAAAGCTTAGACAGATGCATCAGGAAGCTGATCCATTTCACCCACAACCACTAGCAACTTGCAGAGAAAAAAATAGATGGCATACAATTTTGAACTATTTTAACAGTGCAGTTGGAACATTTGTTTTGAGATTGTTGAACAACCTTTCCCTCCAAAAAAACAAAGTTAAAAAGTTGTCTCATTGATTCAGTAGTCTTACTTTTAGGAGTTTGATTTTCAGTTAGACCAGTAATATTTATAAAATTTTCAACTGTGAAATATGTAACCGTTTTGGAAAAAACAGTAAAATACTACCACAAAAAAGTTCAAAGTTAAAAATTAAATTAGTGAAATAATGTCAAAAAAGATAACTAAAAAGCCCTAGCACTTACAAGGCTTTCCTGAATAGAATTTAAATAAAACCAGCCTGCTGAAGATTAAAGCATTTCATTCAGCATGAGGGAAAAAGTTAACATTCATTTTCTGAATCAAAGAACAAGTCATTTATCAGATATAAGATAAGCAAGAGTAGATATTCCTGACAAAAAACAACTCTTGAGAAGTATCTTGCCAGTCATCTTTAAAACTTGCACCGAAAAAGGAAAATTTATACTCTATATCCTAATTTGATATTCACATGGTAACCCACACAGTATTAGATTATATCAGTGACTGCACTTCATCACTCATTACTATAATAATTCTTTCCCCCCTCCATTCCCAAAGCAAGAAAGCTGAAGCAAATACCCACAATAACATTTTATATTTTTTCTGTGTCAGATCAAACTTACCTTCCTAATATCTCAAGAAGTTCAGCAACACCATTGAAGTGCTCTGTTTCATATATAAACCTGTTATGAAAAAAGACAACCATCAAAAATCAGAACAGAGGATCAGAGATTCCAAAGAAATAACTTTTAATAAGCTTCAAATATTTGAAAGCCAGATCACAGACCAAAACCAGGTATTTTATTTCAAGAATAAATCACTGCAGACCCAGACTATGAAGGCAAGATAAAATATTCCTCAACCTAGTGACASACACACACACACAGAGCATACCTGAGGAAAATGTTGTTAATCTGTTTCCTGATGAATGCTCTTAAACCAAGGAATTTTCCATAAATTCGGTGAAGAACTGTCTTTAGGAAATCACGTTCTCGTGGGTCTTCACTATCAAAAAGCTCCAACAACTTTAAAAATTAAATTGAAATGTATTACTTTTGAAAGATTCAAATTTTGTTATGTTACTAACCAATTTGAGTTTTATCTTCAATTTACAAGTTTACATTAGAAAAATTAGAATCAGTTTAACCAAAAATTTTGTTTGGATGTCAATACTATAATTTTCAAAATTAGATTTTTAATAAAGCTGATTATATATATTTTTTAAATAAACCCAGCAGCTTCATTCCCTTAAAGTCTGTATACAACAGACATCAAAGCCATTCCAACAACTATTACACTATAAAAATTAAAATGAAACTGTAAGAATGAGCTTGTCAAACCGTAGGTAAGTGGTTTACTCTTGGTCTTTAAGAAATCAGATTTAATCAAATCTGTGTCAGATATTTACAATTTCTTAATTAAAATCCTGTACTGCTCATCTCAAAAAGCTGCTTGTGTCTTGAAGGTTAAGCAAAAGCATTCCTATACAAGAAATTTCACAGTTAATGATTTAATATGGAGGGGGTCATAAAATAAGCATAAGATATGTAATTATTAACTCATTCTCTGCTAATAGAGACTAAATGCCGCAATAAGCTAGCAAGATTTTCCACACATTTTTTCCTTGTATAAAGTTTTCCAAGGATACAGAAAAGACTATACTCACTTGAAGACATCAAAAGATATTCCAATCCCATTACAGACCATTATTTTATTTTTTTTTTCTTCCTTGCATGTCCAAGTAAGAGCATATTCAGAAATGCTAACTGCGCTAAACAAGTTAGTAACTTCGCTCAAGCAATCCCTACAGTCTCCTGCTCAGTCCACGTCTGTGAGCTTAGGTATGTCTACACCAAGCAGCATAAGGGACTGGAAACAGCTGTTCAGGAACTTTGTTCAGGCTCATTTCATTTTTATATTTAGAAAGAATTTCTCAGGGTCACTACTCCACTTTTTTCCATATATAGCTAGCTGTTCATTGCATTGTCTTTCTTGTACTCTAGAAAAAGACCAAGTGAAATGTCAGGAATTGAAACTCTGCAACATGGCTCTTAAGAACCATGGGTCAATCAGTAAATTGGTACCCACGGCCGATAGTTCAGCAGCAGCTTCAGGCTAAATCTTGTGGGAAAGTTGAATAAAACAGAAGAAAGAAACACCTATAAACAAGAACAGTAAAACCAAACAAGTGGAAATTAAATGCAGTCACTGAAGGTGGGGAGGAAGAGTGTCCATCTATGTTTTTACTTTTCATTGCTGTACTGTGATGGCCTGCCAGCACTCACTTTTCAGATACTGAGCTCTTCCTTGACAAACAAGTATATTGACATGGTAAAAAAAATCCCCACTGAGTTAACCTTGGACAAAAATTGTTATGGTATTCTACAGCCTAATTCCTTGAGAAGTTCTATTTAATATGAAATCTCACTTCACTTCCTTGCTCATAGTTACTTTGCATGGTGAAGCATGATTTTCCTATATACCTTCTTACTTGATTTTCCTTCTGTGGTTAACACATGATAGTAAAGAGAATGACACTATCTAGTCACAAGTTAGCAGATGTTGGAACATATTTCATGTACAATAAGTACATCAACTTTTTACAGGAAAAAAGTTTGCTCGAAGTTTTCCCATGATAAATCTATGAAAATACAAACATAAAACCACTACAAAAATTTAATTAGTATGTTGTTGATTTGACTGGAAGTTACAAAACATTAAAAACACAACTTGTATTTACAAATTACAAATATCTTGCATTGCAAAGCACTGAGGTTGATATCTGAAAACAAAGTGTTTCTGAAGTTACTTATTACATATTGCCTGTGTGGTACGATGTGCTGTTTATTTAGTGTTTGGCAGAAACCACTGTTGGAACAACTAAAATTTAACCCTGTGTCAACATGAAAGCTTTAATATCGTCCTTAGCTGTACAGTCATCTGATAAGTTAAGCTTGACAGGTGATCTTTAAATCTGGGGATGGGGAAACTCTCTACTTACCTGCTGTACAAATTTCTGGTCAATATATCGCTTTGCAATGCTAGGCTGAAAATCTGGGCTCTCCAAAAACCTCAGGAAAAATTCATACACCAACTACAAACATTGAAAATTTTGAAGTTAGTAAGTACACCATAACACAGATCTAAGCCCCGCCACCACCACAAAGTCAGTGGGACTATTCACATGTTTAAAAGGTACAAAAGGAAACAGAAGGCTAACACATCACTGCTTAATCACAGCCTCTACCGGAATTCACTGAAAGAATTACAGTAAGTATCAAGAACACTTCAATTCCCAGAAGAGTCAAAGCTTAATAATCTACTGAAAAATCACTATTAGACAAAAAACAAGTTCTAAGTATTAGATATATTCACATTTCCTACTGTATTAGGAATTTATTATGTAGAAATAAGTTACCAAACGCTTATCAACACTGAGGGTAAAATTAAGTGCTCTAACATCACATAATTCCTTAAACAGATGAAGAAAAATTTAAGTGTTCCTGAAATTAAGTTTCAGCTGCAAACTCCAAAAATGAAAAGTCATATTAAAAAGCTGAATGAATACACAGAAAGAATTTGGCTTAACATTAGGTTTCTATATCCTGGACACTCAATTCAAACAACAGGACCCTCTGCAGATTTATCTTCAAGATCCTTTACATTTTGTAGTATATTATTTCTACTGAGTTCAAGTCCCCATTCACTACGATCCCACGATGCCCACAGATGGAAAAACAGACAGGAGATAGAGCTATTGAGGGCCTGAGGTAGCAGAGAGAGGCAGGAAGAAGCTAGAGCACAAGTCCCATATTTTGGGGTTCAGCAGAAGTCCAAGACACAAAATACTGTACTTCCATAGCAATGGCAGATTTATAAAATACACATAAGGCATCTCTTAACTAAGACAGAATTGAGAGGAAAGGTGCCTTACGTTTAGATACATTCAGGGCTGCTTATATTCTCATCACCTATTTCTTAACTCCATGTTAGTTAAACAACGGATTAGTAATAATACTAAAATGCAATTCAGATAAAGACATCACTGACTGGACTTCTAAATAAAACCCACACAGAGCTGTGATCATACTCACAGGCATCTATTTCAACTATTACCACTATGAGTACTTATTAAACTGAGAGCCAACACCTGAGTAATTCATAATTATAATTATGAAGTTCACTTGAGAGAAGTGCTTGACAAAAAAAGTACTTTTTATCTAGAACATTTGAGATGACAGTTACTTACGCATAGCCTCAAGGAYGCTATGCTGTATCTGCAAAGCAGAAGCTCAGAAACACAAGTTCCCCTTCACTATTTCTTCCCCTCTGACAGACTGTAACAAGAGCTTTTCATATCAGCAGTTTAAATGTATACAACTGTCATGTAACAGAACTGTATTAAAACACAAGCTTCCCTGTACAGCCTTAATTTGTCTTCTTGTGCATAAATACAATAGCACACAGTTGCACAACAGACAACACCGGACAGAATTTTTAAAAGCTTGGTAATACACAATCCAATAATATAATTTTAAATATCACCATACTCCATCCTCTGTCTTAGAAAGAGATCAACCATGGCTGTTTAATATCTTCATCAGTGACACAGACAGTGGGATTGACTACACCCTAAGCAAGTTTGCAGAGGACACCAAGCTGAGTGGTGCAGTCGACACGCGTGAGGGACAAGATGCCATCCAGAGGGACCTGGACAAGCTCAAGAAGTGGGCCCGTGTGAACCTCATGAGGTTCAACAAGGCCAAGTGCAAGGTCCTGCACCTGGGTCAGGGCARCCCCCGGTACCAATACAGGCTGGGGGATGAAGGGATTAAGAGCASCCCTGCCGAGAAGGACTTGGGGGTACTGGTGGACGAAAAGCTGGACATGAGCCAGCAATGTGCGCTCGCAGCCCAGAAGGCCAACCGTACCCTGGGCTGCATCAAAAGCAGCGTGGCCAGCAGGTCAAGGGAGGTGATTCTATCCCTCTGCTCTGGTGAGACCCCACCTGGAGTACTGCGTCCAGCTCTGGAGCCCTCAGCACAAGACAGACATGGACCTGTTGGAGCAGGTCCAGAGGAGGGMCACAAAAACCGTCAGGGGGATGGAATGCCTCTCCTATGAAGAAAGGCTGAGAGAGTTGGGGTTATTCAGCCTGGAGAAGAGAAGGCTTCGGGGAGCCCTTATTGCAGCCTTTCAGTACTTAAAGGGGGCTTATGAGAAAGATGGGGACAGACTTTTTAGTAGGGCCTGTTGCGACAGGACAAAGGGGAATGGTTTTAAACTAAAAGAGGGTAGATTTAGGCTAGATATAAGGAAGAAAATTTTTACAATGAGGGTGATGAAACACAGGAACAGGTTGCCCAGAAAAGTGGTAGGTGCCCCATCCCTGGAAACATTCAAGGTCAGGTTGGACGGGGCKCTGGGCAACCTGATCTAGTTGAAGATGTCCCTGCTCATTGCAGGGGCATTGGACTAGGTGATCTTTAAAGGTCACTTCCAACCCAAACCATTCTATGATTCTACTGATCTTTTTCAAGCTAGAAACTAGATAAATTAGTTAGTGGTTTGTATTGAAATGGAAAACATATGGCTGGAGGGAGGTTATTAGCACAGCTTCATAGGGATTAATTTTGGAATTAAATTTCATTAAATACTTCTTTAATAAATTCCTATATTAAATATTTCTGTCAGTGACCACAACAAAGAATAGTCGTGTGTGATAACTGCTTAAACGATGATATAATATTGGAAGTTACCACCAGGAAAAAAAAAAAAAAAAAAGAAGAAAATAAAAAAGTATGTCAGGTTATCAATAAGAAAGGACAAGTTGACCCTGACAGCCTGGAGTAATAAATACAGGATGAAACTCGAGGATTGCAAAGTCACAGTTAGAGTTCCAAGAAAAAGCTCTGCTGAGCATTTGCAAGCCTTTAAGCTGAGAAAGGGTTAACCACAGGATGACTAAGATCCATCTACACAATGAAGCCATGGAAGTGACAGATGAAATCCTGCGATATTCCAGGAAGATACTGACAGTACAGATAGAGATGCACAGTCCTACACATGCTTGAGGAAATTTATTCAAACCTGAAAGGATACAGAGAAGGAGCCACTAGAATTGTCACGGGATGGAGCACCTTTTATGAGTGAAGACTAAATTGGCATGTTTTGTTTTCCTTAAAGGACAGGGGGAAGGAAGGACAATTATGGCTTCTTTCCATAAATAGATATGAGGACTGTGGTAAACATCAAGCAGAAGAACTAAGTTAAAGCATAATGCTGTAACATCTTGGTACAAGCTGTCCCAGATTAAGTTTAGGGTATCAATTAGGATCAAAACCAAGGTACATCTCATCTATAAAATAGAACAAGTCAATATTAATGCAAGATTCTCAATGTATGATGACAAATTAATCAGTTACATCTCATTTGTAATATAGGGAGAGTATGCATTAGTAACCGTTTGAATGCTTCATATAAACACATGTAATTCCAGAACCATGATTGTTGCTATTGTTCTTAAAGAGTTTTCAGAAAAAACAAAATTTAGTGCTCAAAAATGCAGTTTCTGAGCTGTATCGTAGGGAAGTTTTGTGCACTGAAGAAGTATTTATGCAGTTCTGATGCTTACAGAATCATCTAGTTTCCTGATAATTAGTACCACTGCTCCTAGAACATGTATAGCTGGTAAAAGGTATCAAATAGCTTTGGAAATCCTTGGGAGCCTTGGGAAATGCATGAAGCTTCATCCAAGGCATTTCAGGAAGCAAGCTATGATACCCATTTCTAGCTAGTCAGACTCTCTTTTCTCCTGTATGCTAATGTTTGCAAACATAGAAGCATAACAACAACTATCAACTAGGGGAACAAAAATGGATTCTAGCCACAACAGATACTGGCTGCTCCTACCTAAGGGGAAAAAAAAAAAAAAAAAAGACAGGTATGCTCAACTTTCAGTTTAACTGAAGCATTACCATTGGAAATACTAAATCAGGGGAGAACTGTTGGATTTAGTCATTTTGGTTCTCAAAATTGGTCCACTTGGGTTAAAGAGCTATGAAACTCCTATTACTTCGGTGCTTCAATCTTCTTTCTTGCAGAGACCACTAGAATATTACTGCTTTAAGCTACCAATTCTACCAACTCTGCAACTCCCCAGGCTTCAAAATACACAGTGGCTTTAATGCCAACCTGTTCAACCTAGTTTGGCTATTAGAAACCATCTTGAGTATTGCTTTAAAGCACTGTCTTTCAAGTGGCACTCATTTTACTGAAGGTCTAGTGTCTTTTGTTGTGACTACACACACTATTAAGTTAATAAGCCAACAGGTTCAACCAGGTAAGAGTAGAGATTCAGATTTTTTCTTTTCCCTCCCAGAAAACTGGTTACCTGACTGCCAGATCAGGATAGAATTCTAAATTTGTTTGTAACTGAGCAATCACAAATCACAGCCAGCAAAACACCCACAGTCCCCCCCAAGCAGTTCTTTAGACCATACCAAAAATAATAATGCGTTTTGATATGGGGGGGAAGCAGCTGTGCACACCCCCTTCCTCCATACACGAAATTTGACACTTTCAGCAGCTTTGTGCTCCTGGAGGGCAATTAGTAAGTTATCAAACTCAGTCTTCTACCATCCAGTAGCACCTGAACTGTAAAAGAAAGGATAGGAAAACACAAACTGTTTCCACTGTGCTGCAATGAGCAATCTATTCAAAGGACAGGATGAACAACTGATGCAGGAGAGAGAAATCCACAATCAGTGATCAGACAGCCTGGCCAAAACTCATTTAGAAAAAGGCAAAGGGAAAAGCTGAAAATAAAATTCCAAATAATACCACGAGCTATGAACCTCTTTCAATTTCTCTTAGACAAGCCTAAAGCACAAGTGAAGTGGTCACAGAAACTACAAGTCTTTTTCTATAAAAAGAACTATAGTTTATTTATGACCTAAAGTGAACTGAGATAACATTTACAAATTTTACTCCTGAGAGACCAGGGGCCTTCTGAAGTCAGATGATGCCACTACTGACTATAAGAGACATTTGCATAGCCCTTGCACACTCCCACCCTTACAAAATCAAGCCTCTCACCTAGTTCAGTTATAGCCATTTCTCCTATGAATTAGAATCAGCCATATCTAAGTAAGATAATAATTATCACAGCCTTTAATCTGCAGAGTTATTTTTTTGTGATAACTTTGTTTCTTACTTAGCTTAAGTCTTAAATACTATCCTGAACATGTACTTTTTATAACCAATATTAGAAGTCCAGTTTTAAATAAGAGCATTCGTTGATACATTAGAACCGTAATATTATAGGGACAGAGTAGCATTTTAACTCTCTTAAGAGAGGGGAGAGAATGCTATGCAGATGTGCAGTAGCTATTAATCTTCTACCCACTATTAGAAGTTGCTACATAACTTTTATTTAACAGAGATATGAACTTGAATGATTACAAGTGATTTAGGCTTGTTCAACTTTTAACAGCTAATTGGAAAAAAAAATTCAGCAGTATGGCAACTCAATCACGTGATTGATACAGCAATGCTATAAAAATCACGAGATTGGCACAGGAGTGCAACAATAGAATAACTAACCAACTGTTACCAAACAACAACGCCTATATTGTAAAGTTTCTGCATGAAGGGAGGGAAGAGGATGGGAAGAATGTGGAAATATCTATTTCTTGCTCAAAAGACAAATAAAGGTTATTACTCCATTTTTTTACTGTCACAAGAAGTCAAATTGTTAACAGCCACTTCCATTTATTGAAATCACACAAAAAAGTTGCTCAAGTGCAGAAAACAAACTTCTCAAGTAAAGAACATAATTACCTAAAATAACCATATATTTTAAGACATACATACACCACACTTTAACAGTGCAATCAGTTTAAAAAAAAAAGTTATTTAAGCAATTTGGAAGACTTATATTCTGCCATATTTATACACGTTAAGAAAAGCACCACTTTTTTTTTTCCCCTCCCAAGTACAGAAACTCAATTGTATTATAAAAGCAATTTTGACATTCTTACCAAAGGCACAAAATGACTCAAGTATCCATGCACAGTTCTTGTCTTACAGGAAGGCTTGAAAATAAAGGAATCACATACCTGTATGTGGGGCCATGAGGCTTCAAGAGTTGGTTCATCTTCTTCTGGATCAAAATCTGGGTTATCACTAGGTGGAAGTGTTCTGAAAATATTAGAACTAATCTGCAAGAGAAAAAAAAATTGTTTAATTGTATCACTTTTTATACTTCCACAGATCACACTCAGCGAGGTACTGCTTTTATCCTAAAATTACATGAAACAAAACCTACTTTAAAAAAAGTAATATAATGAATCACTTTTATTCTTTATTTTTTCAAAACTGCTAAATCCAAACAGCCAAAAGACTGAAACAGGCCAATGAAAATAATAAGATAGTAACTTTTGTCTCAATTGTTTTACAAGTTTGTAGCTTGACATGGTCATATTTAAATTTTCTCTCTGAAACTATGGAAGTTAAAAGAAAATTTCAGTTTCCCCTTATAAAGACCAATTTTTAACTATGTGACACCAAGACCTGAAGTTTTATACAAGACAATAAATACAGTATGACTAAGCAATTATGATTTAAACATGGAAGGCAGACAATCCGGAAAATGTATCTAATTTTAGAGTTCTTTACTTAATTTCAAGATATTTCTCACTTTCAAGTAAGAACTGAAGAACTGTTTAGAATTTTTCACCTTTCATAATTTCAAGATGTTTCAAGGTTTTGGGAATTCAGAAATACGTAGCAATTGTAACTTTTTTATTTAATACAGAGTAACTTTAAAAAACTAAGAAAAATAGCTACCAAGTTATTTTACATATGCTGTAGTCATAGCAAATCAATTTCAAAAGGGCAAGCTTAAAAAGGTTTCTTCAGGGTTTTTGAAGTATATAGAAGTCTGGATAGAAGACCAATCTTTCAGATGTCAAAAGAAAAATAAATGTCATCTCTTCTGCCAGATGTAACATACTGGATTTTAAATCTCTAACATGAACAAAAGAGAACATGAAGTTAATTTTGTTTCTGCATTTTTTACTGTTTTTTCAGGAACAAGTTTAGCCCAACTTTTTCAATCAYCTTTCAAACTCTAGTCTTTTCAATCAAATCTCTTTCAAATAGTTGCTAACCACCCAAGCCTACTAAACACACAAAATGTTTGACAGTTTGCAGCAAATGCTACTGGACAGCTTCCATGGAGTCTCCAAGGTGTTCGAAGAATCTTGCAAAAGGACTTTGAAAGATCCTGAAGTCACCCAGCTGGCTCTGCACAGAAGAATCAGCTGCCTCATTAAACAAGATATAAAGCTATTGCATAAACTGACTTCTCATTTCCTCCTATGCGTTTCATTCTATGTCCTGTCACTGTCTCCTGTTGGTACACGGTAAAGCTGCAGACGCTGCTGCTCTAGAGTAGAAGGGCAATGATGTTCTGTATGGATGGGCACCACAGCAGTCTCTAGTTTACTGCAGAGCAGGAAAAAAAAAAAGAAAACAGTACAGTTGTCCTTTAACGTTGTAAACACAAGGGACTTGGGATTCTGGAGCGCAAGAGAAACTGGCTGGGGGCAGAGGTGGGGGAAGAGGAGTGTGAGAGTGAATTTTAATCAAGCCTGAACACCAAGACTACAATCCTGGTTCTGTTATTTGATATTGCCTATTCTTATTAGGTATTCAACAAAAACATCCAACATACAAATCAGTCCCCTACAGAGACTTCCCTACCTCTGCTTACAAGTCTTCTAGTAATGCCTCTTGAAAATGCATCCTTTTATTTCTAGATGCATCTTGCTGAACTGAACCAGTCAACCCTTTAGCACAGAACCTCAGAGTATAGAATGCAAAAAAGTTTCAAGTCCAGAACAAAGGTAATAACTACTGAGCATACTTCGGCAGCAGAAACAAATAGCAAGCCTCTCAGCCAGATCTTTAGAAAATTAAGTTTTATGATTTTCAGAGTATTCAGTACTTCTGCTAGCATTATTGGTCTCCTGAGAACCTATGAAACTTAGAATAAACTGTGTACCATTTTTATGTACTAGCCTGTCTCCCTAAAGAACTGGTTCATTTACTTCATTATGTTTGAAATACTTTTGCTTCCTGTCTCATTTGCTTCTTTCTAATGTCCTGCTAATAGTATTGATCAAAAATGTGGCTTGGGTTAAAACCCAAGCAATGGGGTTTTTTTGGGGGGGCAAATTCTATGTTGTTTTTCTATGGGCAAATTCTTCTCTATATCCTCTCATATTATTTAAAACATCCCTTTTCCTTCTTAAGTGAGGTCTAATCCCAAAACTGTGATTTGAGAAATACAAGTCATAAAAGGCTTTTACAGCTGGACAGGTTTCCAGAGAAACCCAGCATTAGCTTTCTAAATTAAATTTCAGAAAGTTTTGTGAAAGTGACATCTGAAAATGTGTCGGTTAATGTATTAAGACACAGCAATTATATTTTATTAAAACAAAAAGAAAAGAAGAAAAAAGGAAGCCCCTTACTGTCTGTATACTTCCCAAGGAGCTAAGCATTTGGAGAGATACTAGATTCAGTTCCAATTTCTGAGTGTGCAGATAGGGATACCTGATGTTTTTTGAAATTCTGAATTCACAGCTTGTGCAAGCTGCTAGAACAATCCCATTTACCTTGGATTTCTATATGCTGGTGGGGAATGAGGGGAGGCTGGCAGGCACAAGGACATGGAGGAGTAATGTGTACTGGAGGGACATTTCTGTTATGCTCCCAAACCTGATAAAGGCTAGAGCTCTCTAACTTCTCAGGAAGTTTTAAAACTTAAAATATTCACAATGCCAAACCCTGATTTGCTATTAGCTTCAGAGTACTTTCAACTGATAATTTCCAAACAGAGAAGACACTAGTTTTAGATGACCTAGAAAGGAGGTGCACAGACCACTGTGCTACCCCTTCAAAACTATTTGTAAGCAAAACTCTTCCTCAGTTCTTAATTCAAAGGCTTTGGCAAAGAAATTATAGGAAAATCAGGTTTCCTGGGGCACCAAAAAGATAACCTTTGGCATATGTCCTGTGCATCTGCCTAAATAAAGATTTTTTTTTTTTAATGATCTTGTTCCATCCTTGGTGGCTTGGTACATTGGTATCATCAATGATACTTGATACATTGGTATCATTTCAACCAGTGCTCTCTACCTCAGGATCCAAGCAGAGCAGGGACAACTACACGAGCCATTATTGTGTGGTACTGGCCCAGCAGCTATCATGGTAAGAGAGACCATGTGAAGGGAAGGAATGCTAGGAGACCTCCTCACCTGCACAGACCTTGCCTATGCACTGGTCAGGAACAACATATTTTTCCTCTTGATATCTGTAAGGGACTGTTGACTTTGCCTCCCCAAGACTCGGGCGACTCCAAGGAAACTGGGCTGCTTCCTCTGCAAGCTGGAGGAAAGGTGTCCCAGGCCTAGGAAAAGACGAGGGGCTTTGGAAAGAAATTGGCTCCGCTTCTGCCACTGATGCCACTCTGGCTTTTTTCAGGGAATTTTTCTAGTCTGTTCCTCCTTTACTACCAGGCAGATGATAGTTGAGTTTCAAGACTGACTTCTACTTTTTTGTCCCAAAAACACTATCCTTTAAACGCTGCAAAAAACTCAAATGCTTTTTCTTTTAATGTAGTAACACTGAACAGTCTAAAAATTTAAAATAAAAAGATCTTTTAAATCTCATAGAGCCTTTGCTACAAAGAARGGCCTGAAGCCTGACACATGTGTTGTCTGGAGGGAGAGACCCATCCAGGGTTCTTTCTGAAAGCTGGTACTTCGTCCTAATTCACAGCAAAGACCTTTTCTGCTGCCAGTTGCCAGGGAGACTAGAAATACTATTCAGGCTTGGAGGAATCTTTTGTCTCAAGCTCTGAAAAAGCTCTCACTGAGCATTTAAAGCCTTTTAATTTTCTGTCATTTTAGGGGAGGAAAGGAGATGGAAATTTGTTGTGGAAGGAGAAACAAGCATTCACAGCGCCCATCATTTGCACAACAACAATAGCCTCAAAAGAACAGCTCAACAACACCTTATCTCTGAGAAAACAACTCCAATATAAAAGAAAATCTCCCTTCAACAAGTATGACAGGCTAGTTAGTATACTCTTTCTTCCAACAAGAGGCTACAGAGGGCACACAGAGTAAGAAAATACTGCAAGGATTCAGGCTTGCTGCCACCAGCAGCAAAAAAAAATAAATCCAAAGAGGTGGATATACTCTGTCCTTTATTTTCTCTTGTAAAAAAAAACCACTTAGGACAGAAACACAGGTCCTTTAAAAAACATAACTATACAAAAAAACCCAGTGTCCTAGATCTTTTGTAAAACTTAATAAGCATCTGGTGAAACAGCCAAAATTATTAAAAGAGTTTCACAATAATCCTAGCCCTTCGGTATAATGGCAACATTTCTACACTTATTTATATTAAAGATTTGATCTTCCATATCAGCTGCTCACAGAAAAAAACAAAACCAAAAACCACTAAACAAAAAACAAACAAAACCTTAAGAAAAAACAGCTTGCACTGTATAGAAAACTACAAAAGTTGTAGGCCATATGTTTGAACTGGTCTGCTTACATTCCCGATAGCTACTTTTAAAGTYAGCGTTGTGCCTATGTAAACTTAACCGAAGTTTAGAGAACCATTTAGCCTAAATGCACCAGCACTAAACGCATTCTTTTTACATTTCAAATTTCTAGAAAAAACAACTTTAAAATATTTCAGATTATTGTCAAGTGTCCTTCAGTTGCGTTCCCTGTACACATAGTATAGGCATATCCAAAACATCACTTACATAGGATTTGAAAATGCATATAAAAAAACCTGGGAAAGTCAGCAGATAACGACCACAAATATTTTGTTACTTACTCAACAAGCCATTTGTAGAAATTGCACAGTACAAGTCATCCTGTGGTTTACAACTCGAGCAAACCACTTAGGCTACTCTAGCACAGCTCTCCAAGGCCAAAACAGTAACAAATAGCCATATAAAGTATTTACAAAGCAGAGTTGCTTTCTTACACTGATAAACCTTTCTGTTGACATTAGTACCCACAAGAATCTTTACCAGTAAACTTCAGCCTGTCACTCCACTGCCATTCTTAAAGACAGGCAGCACCAAAACATTGCCATTTTCTGAATGAGAACAACTTCAAAGCTTACCCAGATTGCAAGCATCTGCAATATACCAGTTCTTTCATTTTAATTAACCTGAATGCATCATATTTCAGCTAATAATTAAAACTTACAAGTGGTTTGTTTGTTTTTACAAGCCTTTCTAAACAATCTTGTAAACCAAGTTATCATTAACGAATTATATTATATTGTATAAGCAGAATAACCAACAGCGATTCTGAGTTAGATGCCATCAGAGTGGCAAACTGATTAAGATATTTTATTAAAATTCAAAATATAACAAGAGCATTCTACTTACCATTTTCACTATGTCAGCATAAGCTGATTCAACAATCACTCCACGATTTGTTGAAACATATTCAACCAGTTCATTCAGTGTTGCTCTCTTAATTTCTTTGCTTTTCAGGTCTGAAACAGAGTCCATGAAGTCAAAGAGTACACAACACTGTTGCAACTTCTGACAAAAAAGATCTTGCTGTTCATTGAAGGTGGCATCTATAAAAGAAAAAAAAAGCCAACCAGCACTTAAGTCTCTAGAAACAAACTCAGGATTTCTAAATCTATTTTGTTGACTAAAATTTGTATAGCTATCAGTTTTTTTATTATGGGGAACAGTATGCTCTATAGTCAGCAAATTAATAAGCAACATTGTCAAAATTGAAAATATCTGTTTAAGTATGTTAGAATGAAAGACCCGCCATTCATCACAACTTTTGTTTCATGCAAGAAGTAATGGATAAACATACAGCAGTAAATACATTTGCGGAAAACGAGTTCCTGAATTAACTTTGTTTGAAATGCATAGACATTAGTAAGTACCAACTCTCCCTCACCAAAAGTCATATACAGAAGCAGTGCATCATACTAACCTTTCATTCATCCGATTTGTCTCATTCTGTTCCCTAATCCTTTATTATGTAACCTGCTTAAAARCTGTAAAATCTGCTTTGAAGGAACCTTGTCTTTTTACCCCAATCCAAAATACTTCACATACTTTTGACATCATGTGATGAATGTTTCTCTTAAGAATCAACTTCAATATTTCAAAAGGATTAATCCTGAATTTTCATGCTTTGGTCTAAATACTTTATTACAATTTTAGTCATGTAAGGTTTCACAGCTTTTTTGGCCTAGTAACAACATGTTTGGCTATGACTTGGCATTCTCATTTTAGAGTGCAGTTTCTCTATAAGCTGATAAGCAAGACTCCTCCATTAGTATTCCACATTAGCTTTAAAAAAGATGGATTATTAAGTACAGTACACTTCAAAAAATTTCATACATCCTTAAAATATTGTAACTGTTCAAAAGTTGCGTGATCACAACAAAAGCAGCCATGATTTTAACTGAAAAATTGGTTTAATGTGCCTTTTGTTCTTGTTTTTATTTGTTTGTTGGGGTTCTAAGCCACTCCAGCAACATAGCATCACCTCATCTATCAGTCAGTTAGGATTTCACTTGTTCTGGTGAAAAATACTTATTTCCAATTTTATCTGCAAATATGGAACGCTCTCCCCCTGGAGAATTTTCAAGACCTGTCTATAGCCAGACTACTAATCCCTTAGCTTCATTCATTCACTGCAGCATTGATATTAGCACTGCTGTTTCATCATAAGGAAATTATCAAGACAAGAAAAAGGCAACTGCCTTGTAACACTGAGTATTGAAAATCTGGAGTCTCACTTTAAAGTTTTAACAAATCACAAAAAGATCTCATGCTTTATTGTTTTAGGATCATTCGAATTAAACTTACAAACTTAAAATGAAGTTTGTTTAACAACTCAAACACTCTTTGATAATGCCAATTCCCCAAGTTTCTTACTGAAACATCTTCCATTTAGTGGCTGGAACAACAACAGTCAACAGTGGTTTTAATATTCAGTAATTATCTGACAGAATTCTTTCRTTTCCTTAAGCAAAAAGTAATTCCTAAAATGGACTGAAACGCCTCCACTGTAATCCCAACTGCTCATTCTGCCCTGAAAGTTCAAACACCAGAATATTGTGCTGTATTCCCTTTCCCCATCTGACAGTTATGATTCCACTACCTGAGCATAACAACTTCAATGAGCTTTTGAAAAAGCTAGCAATTACTACTCCCTCATAAAGAACAATTCATACTTTTGAATGTTAATTCTGCAATTTTTACCATTTTTCTTTTGAATAAAAACCTTGCAAGACACTTATTTCACTCAGATAACTACAAAGACATGAATTGTTACACTCTGCAAAATAATGAACATCAGCTGTAAAAACATTTGTAAGTTACATAACATTTCAGCTCAGATCTTCTAACATTCTACAGCAGATTGCATGAGTAAGTATTGTATCATAGCAACAAAGCAATAACAGTGACATGCTGAGGATAAAATCCAAAAAGCCTAATTTAAGGAACCGACACAGGGAGCACAGCTTTTTTTGACACTAGCCCCAAGCTGATAGCCAGACTCCAACAGGAGTCAAACCTACTCTTATTTTTCCTCACTACAAACTTCACTATACTACCAGTTACAAAAGCCCAGCAGTGACGCACAGCTAATACACTGTATTTAGTTGATGTTCAACAAAATGAAGTATCATTAACCAAAAAATTTACCTAGAAGTTTCAAAAACCAGCAGACAGCATCTGAGTACTCCTAACAGTGGTTAAAACAGACTAAAGATGTAAGTTAAAAGCAAGTAACAGGAATTCAGAAAAATAATCAAATCACTTATTACCTTCCCTAGAATATTAAAGTCCCTGCATTAGCTACTTTTAGCTAGACATTAGAGTAACAGAGATCGTATCTCTCCTGCCATGCATCACCAGTCCATTTCATTAGCAATCTGATCTATCTCAATTAGACATGTTTTCTCAAATGAAAAACCTGCCCATTAATCTGTTTTGTTACTCGTATCATTCAAAGCAAAACCAAAGGAAGTATTTTCTTCTATGCATACATCCATTTTCCATACTTATAAGGGGAATCATAAAATAGACATCTGCAAAAGATGAAAATTATATGGAAACACGGTAATAAATAAGGTAACAAGAAAGCCCGTTGTGTTATCAGCACTACCTGTCTTCATGTGCTCAATCCCTGCTTGACATATAGCACATTTGTCCTGGGAATGTTATGAGAGGTACCATGGGAACCATCAGGTGAGATTTGGGAAAATCTGTTTGTCAGATACCGTTCTTAACTTTTTATAGCCTTGTATTTAACCATCTTTAACTATCCCAGCACAACAGAAGCTAGACAATTCCACACCACGATAAAATCATATTGCCATAATTTATTCCAGTTCTATGAATAAAATAAACTGGGCCACCATAATCGCATCAACATCAGAGCTTTTAGCTTTAGTAGTTTTAACAACATGTGGCATGATTTTTAAACCAGTTTTAATTTAACATCTACCAAGATTTACACCATAAATCTAAAGTTGAAGATAACTGCTTTTCTTCAAATATCCTAAATACCATAAGGACCCTAGAAGATGATGTAGGTTCAAAGTCGACAGTGGATGCTTCAATAAAATAACCCTGTTGACAGGCTGTATTTTGAAGGAGAACAGTGGGTAGGGGGGTGGAGAGGGAATTAAAATTAAGCCCAAATTCTGCTACCAGCC
This sequence comes from Oceanodroma leucorhoa, assembly GCA_030449065.1. Classification (NCBI taxonomy): domain Eukaryota; kingdom Metazoa; phylum Chordata; class Aves; order Procellariiformes; genus Oceanodroma; species Oceanodroma leucorhoa. The sequence continues at coordinate 19,529,160 of JASVER010000006.1, read as the reverse complement.
TGTCCCTGAATTGCTGCAAGTTGTTGGAAAAGACACTTTAGAGGAAGAAAAAAAAAAAAAGGAGAAAAAGGGAAGGAAATAAAACATGAGGAAGCCTAAAGTAGAAAAAAAGGAGCAAAGGCATTTAAACCTACTTGGAAGAGCATCAAGATACATACATTAAACCACCCCTCCAAAAACGGTCTACTCACCATCTGATCCAGGTGATCAAAATGCTATTTTCTAGAGGCTGCTCAACAGAAGTGTGCTTAAGGAAATTCTTTAAATCCACTGTTACATTATTTGAAAGGCTGGTTGTAAGTTGATCTGAGATCCTTGGGAAGGTAATGAGATTTTAGGCAGCCACAGAAAGCCGATTCTTACCATCATATCTGATTAAGAAATCCTATAGACAAAAATTTCCATCCAACACCAAAAGCATGATTGTAAATTATGATCCACTTTAACCATGACTTTAAGAATATTCATTCCCTCTCGTCATTTCCACAATAGATGGTAAAATGTTTGTAACTGATGAAAACAGTTCATTTGATCCTTGCACTTCATAATACTGACATTCTCAGATACTGACATTACAGACCGTAGCCACAATGTCAAAGGATAAAAAGTTACAAACAAGTTGACTTGGAAGTTCTTGCTGAACAGAAGTTATTAAACATTAAAACAGCATGATTGAACAGATGTGTCTCTAAATCGCATACTTACAAATTTATATGGTCATCAATCCAAGTCTAAGCATGGAATATCAAGTTAAAAGACAAATTTTTTCAGGAAGGGACCAAACAAAATATAGATAGAGAAAGACAGTTCACAATCACAGAGCTACCTCAGTAGTCTGTAACTAGAGAGACAAACATCACCATATCACTAACCAGGGGACTACAATGACATCTTCCCACAGTATATTTATCTCATATGTTTACAGGCATTTCTCCTGGAAGGAAAAGATAGATAACTTCTCCTTTCTCAACAGAATTGTTTACCCAAGACCTTCTGTACAAAGCCAGAGAACCTAACATAATCCTTACTTCAGTAGCAGGAACCAAAATCTAAGTCCACAAAAACTCCTCTCAGCTACACAAATTGGAAGTTCAAAAAATGTACTTTCCCTGCCAATACAAAAKAAACCCTCTCAAACATTTGCAACAAGTTTCCAATAATTTTTTTTTTTAAATATCTCTAATTAAATATTTCTACTTTTTCCTGAAACAGCTATGCCAGGAAGATGCAGAAGCCAGAGAAACAACCATGAAGTTTTCCTCTGACGACCTCTTAAAGCAGTTAAAATACAGCCCTTTCAAACATTTAGAGGACAATGATATTATGGAATAAAGTACGGCACTCCTCCTCACAGTAAATTGAACCTGGTGGTCAATCCTACACTTCTGCGTAATTCCCTGACAAACCAAAATACAGACAAGGATTGATACATGACAAGGATTGTGCCATAGTTGTGTCATATTCCACAGTGCGAAGTTTAGCGTTTACTCTCTGTTGTCTGGTTACATTTACTGTGCTATATGCAGCTGTACTTAATGGTGGAGGGATCTGCTAGAGCAGAATGAAGCCCTAACACTGACATGGAGAGAGGAGCACATGTACTATGAGCCATCAGGTGTTTGGTTTTGTTTGCTTTTTTATTTATTTCTTCACATTAGTAAATCATCAACACTGTTGTACAGCCTGCTCTTTTCAGAGATACCGTTAGTCTGGAAAGGGGTTAGTCTGGTAAACTCTGCCCTAGCCTACATCAATCAAGTATGGGGAGTCCTGTTTAACCTAAATTTAAGAGTTATTTTTGTCCTGGGGAGTTCTTGTGGGCATTAGTGTTGTGATCTCTCGTAGCATCTGGGTGTCAGTGTTTATGTTATAGGCATGGTAAAGCATTGTTAAATGGAGTTTTGATGCAATTGATGTTACAATAGGGGACAGACAGAATATGTTTCTGAATTCTCAGAAGTCTACGTCTGCAGCTTGACAGGCAGCAAAATAGTTGGCTGACAGTGAAAAGGAGAGAGGTCTCTCCCTGCTACCCCCTTACCATTTATTCCTCCCTTTCCCTCCTCTGCTTCCCAGACACATCTATCCTTCAACACTGGCTCTGGAACTTGTCAGACTCTTCTGCGAGCTGCTTTAACTCAATAACATGGCCATATTAGTGAGGTTAAATGGCTTCTGGAGAGGTCTGTTGTGCATCAGCTCTCACACAAGGTTAGTGATGGGAGCAGAAACTCCGTTCAGCTGCAGTGAGATGTTAAGTTAGTTCACTGTCTCCTTTGGAACCGTATGATCCAACTATAGAGGTATGAAATAACGTGTAGGTAGGCTTTTTCAGTTAAGTTTGCTACTTTTTTTGAGTAATACATTTTGGGGGTTTGGTTTTTTTTTCCCCCCCTTTTCTTTTTTAAATCGCTTTAAGCTCCTTTCTAAAGAAAAATGTAGCCGCTGTATAAAATCTCACAGTATACTTGGCTATACTGGTAGTCTGTAACATTCTCCAATAACTCCGTACACCTGTAAGAGAAGCTCCCACAATTCCAGCTTTTGGTAGCTCAACAGCCCAACTGAAACTGGTGGGGCTGCTTAGACAAGCACTCATTGCAGCATCTTAGGTATCCAAGGAATCTTGTAATCAGTATTTTCAGGTTTTCCACAGGTTTTCTACTCTCCACAAGAGTAGAAAAACTCTTCCACCCTAAGGAATAAGTACCATTTCTTAATAGACTAGGGTTGTAGGTTTTCTCCCCACCCCCTCCGTTCAGAGTTCAACAACATACATTTTCAAATTACCTGTTACCCCAAACAGCTGTTGCTGGAATTCTGGAAGGGGCTGAGTAAGTTCCTCTGTGTGTTTTCGGTAAACAGAGCTCTGACTTTCCAGGTCAGATAAGGGAGTCAGATAGAACAACATTATAGATCTTAAAAGTTAACCAGCTCCCTATACAGTAGTAGGTTTGTTCACTAGAGAAGGAGGTTYGGAAGACAAGGTAGAATGGTATTCTCAAACATCATACTACAAGGAAATTCATACTACATATAGGAGACAACCAAAACAAAGACTCAGCACAGAATTAAAGATACAGAAGGCACATTGGTCAATCCTGTCTAGGACCTGTATGCTCATACTAACACTTCACCTCTTCATTTCAGAAATCAACAGGACTGCAAAGGAGCAACCAAGATAATGAGCTGAGCTTCTGCTGTACTTCCACTCATAGGTAAACTATTCTGCAGATGGTCATCAGGCAGGACTTGCACTAAGAGATCCATGTGAACAATACTTCAAAAATACCCTGTGACATCCTGCTTGCTCAAGTGTCCCTGTAGCATATATTTTATCCAAGTTAATATACACCTTTATCCAACCAGTTGTGCAAAGCCAAAATAAAACTGCCAAAACCAACCAAACTGTTAAAAATCATACCACCATCCAAGTAAATCTCCATTTTCTTTTAAAATAGCTATGAAATCACAAGTTTTGTCCACTAGAATATTCTGGATTTAAGATTAATTCTGTGATACATGCCAGGGAAGAAAGGGAAGAAAAAAAGAAAAAATTTACATATTACATCTTTACATTAGAACTAAAACTAGATGAGGATAACAATCAACAATGACTTTTATTCACACAGAGCATTGTGGTTTACAAAGTTAATTACAAAGTCTAGGCTATAGATAATTTTACAGTCGTTTACTAAAAGTACTCCTGGAAAGCTATCTTCTATCTAAGAACAGATATTGTTTGTTCAGATAGTCTCATCTGCCACTCCACGTGGCCAGCAGTTGACCTTAACAAATCAGTCCAGAAAAATCTGAAAAGCCTGTGCTGATCTAACAACATCTGTCACAAATTCTGTGACATGACTCCTTCCAGTGATGGTAAACTGCCAAGTGTCTTATCTAGACTGTTTCTACCATCTCCCAAGCTTTCTTATAATCTTATATATTAAGAGTCTCCAGCTACTACCACATTGAATCCCTTGATTTTAATGTAGATTTGAGTCAACCAAGACACTTCAGACAGTAAGAAAGTACTGTGCTGAAGTGCTTTCATATTAATAGCCCTATCTCCTACTGTCTAACTACAGATGACAACATGCAGTGAGATGCAAAAAGTAACAGAAATTATTCTCTTGGTCCTCAAAAAGTTAAATAGCGAGACTAGTAACCAGGTCTACCACAATTCACCTCATTTCTACCACACTTCCTCAAAAAGGAGAATTAAAGCACCACTGATTCCTTAAGCCACTGGAACAGGAACATAAAACACCCTGAAGTCATCCTTAATTTGAAAAATACAAAGGTTTCCTCAAGAGCACACCACCAATTCAGAATCTAACTGAAATCCAGCTACATGCAACAAAAAAAAAAACAAATCCAGAAAAAAAAAATATTGTCCAATGACCTGACATAGTTGAATCAATGCTGCTTTTGAGAGTACAGAGAAGTTGAGCAATTTGCGTATGGTTAACCATATGCAAGTTTTGTTCAAAGCGATACTATACTTATTATAAAAGGCAAAGAAGTTTCACTTCTTATACAGCTGAAGTGTATGTTTTCAAAAAACAATTATGCTACTCCTCTTGTATTTGAAACAAGCTGTCTTCCACCAGTAAGCCAACTATTATGTTCCCCAGTGCATTCATTTACGGTTTTGGCATACACTGCTACTGTATTTGCTGTCTTCATTTAAAAATCATCAAGCAGTTTTAATGACTGATCATATGCCAGGATGGGCCTATCTTGAATATAACCAGAGGCTCTAAGAGTTTAGCATTCTCTCCTGCATGCAAGACATTAGCCCAAATAATGGTTTCACTGGCTTGACGAAGATTAATACCTCATGATTATTAAGTAACAGTGATCTTAAAGTAATTTAAAATAGGAACCCTGCCTCTTTAAGGAAGACAGTGCTAAATTTAAGGGTGATAAATCCTATCATAGAATTAACATGCACAGACAGGTCACTAAACTGGGAACAAGGGGAGGGTAATTGATTTCTGGAATGGGAAATCGCTTCTCAGAAGATGTGAATATGGAATAGATGGCAACCTTTAACTTAAAATTACGAAAGTGGATATGAAGGCCCGAGAATTAAAACTGCTTTCCCAAAACAGAAAATACAACTCCTAAATAGCTTTTGTTACATTGAAGTGCAACAAAAGTTTTTGTTATGGTAAAACATACATGCTTTCAAGAAGTCCTCCTAACAGGAGGGCAAAGAGAGGTCAAGGTAAAGTCCTGGGTACATAAACAGGTCCTCTCTTTAAAGTCTAACTCAGGTTACATTGTATTAGCCACAAGCTGAAAGCACCCACAGAGAGGCTGGCACACAGCAACTTGTTACTCCTAGTAACTCGCTCATGTGCCAGGAAAATTAACCACCAGCAAGACCCAAGAGACTTTACAGAAAGGGAAAGAGACAACAGAGCAAGTTTCTGAGACTGTTGAATCAAAAAGATGAGAAGGGACAATCGATATGATGCTGCTAGTTCCTGACACAGGAACTGTTAATTATACTTCTCCCCAAACACAAGCATTTGCTTTCAAAGAAATATTATTTATTTAAGTGTAAGTGTTAATACAGTTTTGGATTTTCACGTGTAATTTTGAAGATGTAAAACAACCCTTCAGGTTGTGACAAGGTAGACTCAAGGAACTGTTTCACATCTACCCTGCTAAGAATTAAAAGAATAATAATCTGAACAGCACTGCTCCCTATTTTACCCCCCCCCCAACTACCGCTGTAGTACTCTGTATGTACATTACCAGGGGATAAAGACAGCTGAAAAACAGGTGACACAGTTGTGTGCCACACAGATTCAGAGAAAAAATAAGGTAAATAACCATTGTAAAGTACTGTATTAAAAACATTCTCTATTCACAGGAACATAAACACTTTGCTTGACCAGAAGACTGAAACAAATTGATTTGCACCCTTTAAGCTTGAAAGGACAGAAACTGTATTTACAATTTGAGTAAGTTCCCTTTTTATTAAGTCAACTGCAAAACACTCCTGTCTGACTGAAATTATGGCGTTTTATAATTAGTGAGCGTTGATAATGAAGTATGCCATCAGTGGATCTGGTGTGGGATTTTTTTTTTTTTTAATCTATTAACTTGTATTTTTCCCCAATCACTTCCTCACCTTAAGATGCTGAAGTTGCTCCAGGTTTGACATCACACTAGAAAATGTAAGTCAACATTACAAATCAAGTTTGTTTGTATTTTCCCAGAAACTGAAGAAATACTCATGTCATTTTCACATGGCAAAATTAGCTCAGAGTGCAATATAAAAATACCTTTTATTTGAAACCAAGGGGTAGCTGTTAAACATTACTTCACAGAAGTACAGAAACTCATTTTGCAGTTAATTTAGCACTTAGCTATTTTAAACATGTGAAGGGGATGTATAAGGGAGGAATTTAACAGGAAATCTGTGCCAGAGGAAACATGCAATCTAGCTTTTCAAAAGCCAAGGAAAAACCTCCTCTTCCTTTGAATCCCTGTGTAAATCTGAGTGGAAGTTACAGGTATTGGATTAATTCCTTGGATAAATATATGCTTTAAGAATTAGCTAAACCAGTTTTCTCAGATAAATGAGATACATGATAAGTGTTACAGCAGGAAGAACTAAGATTCAATTAGACACCTTTCACACAGGTGAAATCCTGGTTCTGCTGCATCTGATGACCTAACTACCACTGACCTCAATGGGAACAGATCATCCTGAGCAGATGAATATTTAAGCACTTGCAGGATCTCTTTACCCACTTACTTTATTTATGAGGCAAAATTCTTAATTTAAGGGATTGAACTACTTCTTTCATCAATTTTAACCATACCTTAACAATTATGTTCTTTCTATCAAAAACTGTAAACATCAAGTGTTCAGTAATGAGGGATCCTACACTTAAGTATATTCCCATTTGGCAAAATCTCTTAGCTATTTTTAAACTCATTTTACACCATTTTGATGTACTGAGTTTACTTTGCTCCTGCTTCCTACTCTTAAGGGAAAATAGACAGAAATATAAATTACCAAACCTTGTCCTTCCTGACTGTACTGTGGGACCCAGCCCATGCCTCTCTAGGGCATTCTGACATATCCTTCTTAAATTTTCATCTCAAAATAATTATGACTATTTCCCTACAGAGTCCAACAATGCTGAAACGCACAAATTTATTTCACATATATAATTTAAAACCTAAATGCAATTCTCATCACTTATTTCTGTTACATACACGTGGAACCAAAATTTATGCTGCTTAACATGACTTCAGTCTTACACGTATGACATATTTTAAGTAAGCATAGAATTTTTAATTAAAAACATTATACACTTTTCAAAAGCTTTATCCAATTACACTAAATTGAAACTTTTTTTTTTAACCCCATTTTTCCCTCCACACTTTCCCATAAAATTCTACTTGGGAAGATAATAATGAAATAAAAGCTGTGGTTTTATTTTTTAAAGGACCAACCACCTACAGAAACAAAGTATCCTATTAAATCGTTTCTAAGAGTTCACTTGTTTATGCAGTGATGCCCCCTGCTAATTCTCAAATACAGCATTAGCAGAAATAAAGCTGTTTCCCCCTTCATATTCAGACAAATTGCTGTGACTTTTTATTCCTGCTCTTCTTCAGATCAGGCTTCCTGGCCCACGCTATACTGTCCTTCTTTAAAGTCGCTCATCCCACCTCCTCTTTCAGTTCTTCTGAGAAAATCTACTGTGCTGCTTTCACCTCTGTTATCCAGAGCTTCTCAACTCTCCAAGTGTGTGATGGTCTCAGATGTAACCTTTTAATCAGTAATTTGAAAAAGTAAACTTGTATAACATATTGAAAGTTTTTCTGTTATGGTAGGGAGTAGCTTTAATGCCTTTAATTCTCAAGGGTTTAAAAATCACTTACTAGAATTAGAACATCTTCCTTTTGCAGCACTATTCTTGAATATACATGTGCAAATATAATTTTTGTTGTTACTTACTCCTTGACCTCCCAGCTCCACAGYAAAATTTGTATTTCTCTTCTGAACCCTATCATATCAATAAAGCTGACAAAAACTACCAATTTCACCAAAGCTTTGCTTGGTAACACAGTGAGGAACAATGGCAAACAGAGGGAACTTGGGATGAGAATGAGATAGAAATCTTTTCCCAATGGTAGCCGGGCAACACAACAGCACCGTCTTTTTTTTTTTTTTTTAATCTATAGCCTTTTCCTTTCACCATATTCATAGCAGCAACACATAATACTACTTTAGCAGGCTACAGGTCACCTACAATTCTGATCAGACTGCTATCTCTTCACATAGCTTCCATACCCCTAAAATACTAAAGCCTAGTATCCTGCATCTACATTTCATCAGCCTTTCTCAGCTTCACTTCCACACCCCCCGAACATATAGAAACCAAAAGCAGTACTAGTAAATGCAACGACTGAAAGTGAATTTCACGCTCTAATCATGGTCACTGCAGTTATGTTCTCATTTTAAATTCTCAAGTAAAGACTCTCATTTGCCTAACCAACTCATCTGCAATCAATTCCTGATGTACAGAACAAAAATCCTAACCCCACAAAGATTTCAGGAAGATCATGGGAAGTTCAAAAACCATGGTTGCAATGAAAAACTATGAAAAAACTAGAAGAGAGTATGATAAGAAACATTTCCAGAAAGTTTCACAGCCAACAGGAGCATTGAGACTCTAAATACTGAACTTAGTGCAGCTACTGGAGAGGAGCTAGCTTCTGCCCTTTCTTCCCACTTAAGCTTGTCTAATCAGCCCACCACTTCCATACTGTCCCCTCACCTGTAATACACTTCTGGGTTCTTGCTTGTAGAAGAATACATTACAAGTTTCCCATACACTTAGTTGCCATGCCTAGCACTATTACAGACAAGAAAACCAAAGAAAATCCATGCATAGTAGCCTCACAGAGCATAGTAGATGAGAGTAGATACTGAAGTATCTATACAGAACAGCATAGTAGATACTGAATCATTAGTCTTGCTACTGAGCTACAACAGCTACTGAGAATGCCTTAATTTGGACCAAATTACATCAATTTTCATTAAGAACTATGTGCTAAGCTCCAAAGCACAGCAAACATTAAACCTCAAGACATTTAATTATTTTTTTTAATATTGACAATATACAATTTATTTTTACTCTAGTCTTAGAAGCAGTTTGAACTGTTTTTGCTGAAACTATGAAAATTAGCCTGAGGAACAGTTCCAAATAAAACTGTCCATACTTGGCATGGAAAACTTCACTCCAAGCAGTTTAGCAATGCAGCTGAGAATAAGGTCTTGKGAAGGAAAATTTTAAGCGACCTTAAATATGATGAGCTCTGCATTTAAGACAGAAGTATACTATGAAACAAGCATCTTGTAGACAACATACTTCATTGGCCATGAACTCAGCAAAACTTAGCAGAAACTAGTTCAGTGACTCACTGATAAGAATCAATGATTCAGACATTAAAAAGAAGCTGTCACTGCCGGTCCAGTTTCTCGTAGAGCATTTTGCCAAGAGAGTCTTATACAACACACTTTATTTACTACCTATTCATCTAGTTAGGCTGTGGTTCCAACCTTCAATATCCACACACTGTTATGAGACTATAAATATATAATTTTATCCTGCTAGATTAAAACAGGAGTCAGGACTACAATGGTACAGAAGCTGAATTTTATACCCTTCCCAAGGGAAGTGTCTTTTTTCATAAGAACACAACACATATCCCTTCTATACTTAAACAGAATATTAATCTGTCCAGAGCTGTTGGTATGACACCTTTTCAAAAGCACTGAATGATTTTAAGACAGATAATTATTAAAAAACAAATCCGTAGATTGAAATAATCTTCTTTTGATCAGATAGCCTGGAGCAATAAGTAATTCCATTTGTATTTCCTACAGCAACTAACATTAAATTCAGCACCTGCAAAACTAATATCTGACTAAACTAGAAAGCAACTAATATGGAAAAAGAAATCTGATACTAAGCTGGCACACAGAAGATGTGAAAGATTTAAATAGAAAAGTTCATGTGAAGACTGTCAATAGGCTCTATATTTAGGAGTTGCTCTTGATGGAAGTATATTCTAAGACCAAAAATTCAAGTCTAAGGATAAAAAAGGTCAATTTGTTAAGAATCAAAGACTAAATGTTCCACTCCATAAACTAGGAACAGTTCCTTAATATAGAAAGAAATTAAACAGCCCATTTTTCATGGAACTACATTAGAATATTAAAAAAATTCTTAAAGTTTCTTTAGCTATTATAGGTTCTCTATTTCTCAAGACTGTAATTTCACTAAACAGAAGTTTTGACTACTTTATAGTGTGCCCTGCTGAGATTATACATGAATTCCTCACAGAACATCCTCATTCTTCATCTGAAATAAAGATTATATCTCTTAAGGAAAAACTCACCCAAGAAGATCGTAGTTGCAAGGGATGTTGAATACAAAAGGTATTAGGATGGGGGACTACAGAAGAGGAAATAACAATGAATCATCAGGGATACAAAAAAGTGCAAATCTGAGACAAAAAACCATCATTTCACTTACAAATATTTGTTAAGGCTGTAGTAAAAGTAAACTATTCTAAAATTTTTGAGAGACATTTTCCTTTAGGGAATGAAGGCAATTTAATATTAATATGAGAAGAGAATTCCTCTCAGCTGTTTTTAACTTCACTTAGTTTTGTCACTCTGAAGCACACACTATATAACTCAAAACATTTGAAGTTTAAGGTTTGAACTGACCCCGACAGATTTAATAATGTTAAGACTTTACCCATAAGCAAGCTTATTATGCCTTCCTGTAATGTTTCCACAAAAGCTTAGCTTGAACACAGCACCTGGTTTTCAGTCAAATCCAAGCTTTCTCTCAAGAGTTTAAGTAAAGAAAATACTATTGTTAACACCTATTTTAGACCCCATATTTGAATGCTGAAACTACACACTGGAAGGTCTTCTTAAAAATGTCTTACTCCAATATACTTCACCACTGTAAATCTCAACCCCACAGAGATTGTTATAACCATCCCTATGGTTRAAAAGATTTTTGGACCACTTTCCAGTTCTTCTGCTGTAAGGGCCAGAGTTTTCTCTGTGGGGAGACAAAGAGAAATTTGGAAGTGATGACCAAGAATTTCTCTTCACATATTTGTTCTCTGAGCATGATATAGGAAATAAACCTGTGGTGACATGCATCCTCCCAAATGGATATTCACTATTGAGAAGATCACAGAAAGGCATCAGGAAATGTTTATTCATTCCAGCTGCACTTGACATGTTTGGTACACAAGAAAAAAAGGTATATTTGCTTTACAACATGACAGACCATATTAACTGTGCTAAATAAAAGCAACAAGTTGTATGTTTTCTACTCACTATTTTCCACCTGTATTTTTAACATGCTTCTTCAACCAAAAATGACAGAAATAAGTATGCGTACTTTTACTGTAATGAGTCAGATCAGGTTCCAAGGTCAAGTTGTATCTCTTTTTTCAAAAATGAAGGTAACTGCATGTACGATTACCGTCTTTTAAACCGACTTGCTATTGAGACAAAATTACCACTTCTTGAGACGTTAAAAATAACACTTCCTTTGCCACATTCCTTTAAACTCAACACTCTCAGAATTGTCCATGAAGCAATAAAATCCTGCTGCTAACCAGCACATTCTGGCTGCAGACTTTTCAAAGGATTTGTATTATGTAAACTGTAAAGTAACAAAAGGAAAAGGAGATGGGGGGGGAAGCAACTTCAACTTCTAACAGGTTTAAGGAGCTTTTTTTTCTTTTTCTTTTAAATACAGTCACTGGGTCTTCAGTATTTCTTATTCAGCTTTTAAATAATACAGTAAAATGGACACTCTTCTGAGTAACAAACACATAGGAAACCTGCTAACTTAACTGAAGAACACATTAGTAATTTATTTTGTGTATCCTGAAATCAGTCAGGTTTTGCTGAGCTTTTATCTAAAACTGATAGATATCATCACACCCAAAAATAAGCTGAACGTTAATGACAACACAATCTTGCTGTCCCTCCTTTCAATCTCACTCCCCCAACAAAACCTCCGAAGTGAAGAGTAGCTACTATTTGGGACTGTTACCTACTAGTTACAGATACATTTCTCCTCCTAGCAGTGACACAATATGCAGCAAATTAAGCAAATTTGGTAATATACAGCAGCAGTACAATTAACTCCAGAAATAYGTACTTCTAAGATTATCTGTCTGCAGGCTTTCAAACAACACAACTATGAAAGTGCATTACACAGTCTGATCTTGCCACTTCAGTGGCAAACAAACAACAGTCCCTAGATAAAAGGAAAAAAACCCACAACACTATCTACCCAAGAAGGTATTTTTTAAAGTGGATGAGTAATTTTTATTTTTCTTCTGGAACATCTATCCTTCCAGTAAAATAGATACTAGTATTTTAGGTCAGTCTTAACGTATTGGGGAGTTTTAGAATACTGTTTATACTTATTTTAGAATATTTTTTCTTTAAAGTGATGAAACAAGACAGCAACTACAAACAAGATGAAATACTTTACAGCAGCGTAATACCAAACTGCTTTTTCATCTACAAAACGCTCCTTTTCTCCCAACACAGGCTTCAAACACCTCAGATTTAACCATTTATTTGCAGATATCTAGAAAAACAAAAAGTCTTAATCTAATTTCGTAAGTCGATGCTGAGCACCCTTAGGCATCAGTATAATGACTGTACTTTCCTTTTTCAACCCCTCCCTGGGAACGCTGGCTACTACTCTGTAGATGATACTACATTGGCAGCATCACAACTATTACTGAGTTCCATATTGGCTTTAAAGAATAAAGCAAGCTTCATCTTCCCAAGATGTATGTGATTAGAATAAGAAGTTTTACAACACAATACATTTATAGAGAGAGCAAACACTTTCTTTCCAGAAGCTTTTTTTGTTTGGGGGGCAGGGGAGGTTCAAGTGAGGAAGGGGGAGAGGGCACCTCAGGCAGATGGAGAGAAATCATCCTATGTCCATAGCTACATTCAGGACAAATCTAACATCACAAACCCAAGGGAGAAAACACGCAGAAGAGTGCTGCCCAATTTTCTGCTAACTGGCTAACTGGGATACTGTAACTCATAAAAGTATATTTTGCCCATCTGAAACAGGTTTAGAGGGCAAGTCTTTAAATTTAAATCATAAGCATAAAGACAGATGTGATTTTCCTTTAAGAATTTAAGGCAACTCAAACCACTATAAAACTCTGCATAACTGAAGAAATTCCTCCGATAGTTTATGGCTTCAAATTTCTGAACATCTGAGCTGCTGATGCCATGCAAGATTTCTCTTGTAAGTAAAAAGCTGTAAAACTGCACTCACAAAACTATAAAGACTTAATCATACAGAGTTAAAAATTTAATATTAAAGTCCCAGCTCAGCAAAGAATGTAAGCTTGGACATTTTGCTTATTTAAGCTGGAATTACTCCCCCTGCATAAAGCATTTATGTTTAACTGTTTGCCGGATCAGGACTCAAACTTTCTGAAGTCTGCCACCTATGTGCGCTATTTACCAAGTGCTTTTATAAGGTCTCAAATGTGGTTTTATAAAAATGACCTCTGAGGAAAATATACTGTCTAAACAGCATGTGAACAGCAGAAACTAAATCTTGATTTCAAACAAATTATTCCGGTTATAAATCCCTCAAATCAAACTAGTGTAGCATGACAGAACACAACTTCTCAGAGAAAAGAAAGCACAAAACAAGCAGCAAAACCACCCCTGCTGCTGTTAAAAGTAACACCCAAAGCTGCTGCAATAAACATGCTAAAAAAAACCACCTCCCCTTGTTACTCTCCTGCTCAAGCYTATTTGCGTTCAATGACATTTCTGCTAATAGCCAGTTTTATGGTTCATGTACATCTGCCACCTAAGAGTAGGAAAAAAAAATTGTCTTGAAATACTACAGACATGACTGTAAAAGCCATAACAATCAAACAGGGAAAAAAAAAAAAAAGACTTAATATCTAGGAATATTTTTAAGTTTGCTGTATTCCATTCAGGTTTTGAATATTTGCTGCAAATCATCAGAGATTTTTTCCACCATCATATGAGGCAGCTTCAAAAACCTTAAGACTTTAACACTAGTGGAAGTAAAATTAATATGCTGGGTCAAGTTTATATTCTCTGCCTAATAACTATTTTTGTAATTTTTAAAAGAAGAAATATATAGAAATTTATTTTGATGTTCAAAGGTGTGCAAGGTTGCAATTAACTTTCGTTTCATTTTTGTAATCTAATGAACTGAGCCTTTTCAGATTTTGGCTCCAGTACAAAGGATAAGACCCCCACTATCTATTTTAATGTCAGCAATCCCAGCATCTACAATTTTCATTCACTTGTGAGCATTCGCATACAGCACTACGCAGGAGAAGGTCTCCGAGGCAACTCCTGATCATTAAAATAAGACAGGCAAAACGTCATTCAAACACTGTCCAAAAGTGATGGGAAGGAACAAATAAGCCAAACGCAAACTCTCTCCGGTAGGCAGAGAGTTCCTCTTTGCAAAATCCCCCCGTGGGAGGAGCTACCACTCACGCCTAGGTTTTAGTGCTCAATTCCCTGCACTCCTAACTCAACTTACCATCTACGTTTTCCGCAGTAAGCCCTTAAAAAGCACACCTGCCCTCCCAGCACTTACTCCTAAATTACCCAGAAGAGGGATGGCGAGTTAATGGAGTCAGTCCCCGGGGCAGTAAACGAGAACCGACCTGTACGACACTTGTTTACGTGAGCAGAGGAAGCGAGCCCATCGGCACACAGAATTAGTCCTGCAAGGTCCCTACCTGGAAAGCACCGGGAGCGGAGAAGGACACGGCTAAAGGGCAGAGGGTGCGGGGGAAGGGGTCAAGCCAGGGCAAGCGGCGACAGGACAGCGCGCGTCAGGCACAGCGGTGTCAGAAGAGGCGGCCCCGGGAGGCCGAGGGCACCGGCACCTGTGGCCGGAGGGCTGGGGCGTGCAGGAGGAGGCGGGGGGGAAGGACGACGGACGGGTACCTTTGAGCTGGGGCAGCGGCGAGAGCTCCACCTGGCTGCTCTGGCTGCGGAACTGCGAGGAGCCCTGCGAGCGCTTCTGCCTCTGAGCCTTGCGCACCGATTTCCGTGTGAAGCCATCCACTTTCTCCGCGGCAGAGATGGCCGCCGACATGGCTGGGCGGTGAGGCGGCGCGGGGGGACGTCGCTCTCCAGAAGCATATATTAAAGCGGAGGGAGAAGCGGGCGGGCAAAAAAAGGGCTTAAAAAAAAACACCAAAAAAAAAACCAACGCAAAACCAAGTCCTCCCTGCCCTCACGCCCGCCCGCGCACACCACACCGACGGGAAGAGGGGAGGAGAGGGCTGGCGTCCTAGCGGCGAGCGGGGCGGCGGCGGTGCCGGCGCGGGCTGCTGGCTGCCGGGCGCTGGGGAGGCTCCTGGGTCCGGGCTGCCGCCTCGCTCCTCAGTTCCTGCTTCCCTCGCAGTTTCCTCTCCGCGCGGAACCGGCGGCCGGGGAGAGCGGCGGCCGGCGGGGAGCGGAAAGGGGGGAGGAGGAAAGCGAAAAACAAACAAACAAACCCAACGACAACTTTGCCCGGCGGGGCGGGCGGGCACCAAACTTTCCCGCAGCGGAGGACGACGACGACCGGGCTCCCGCTCTCCTCAGGGCAGGCGCGACGTGAGCCGCCGCGGGCCGGGCTCGGCGGCGCCGCTGCCCCGCTCCCGCCTCGTTCGCTCCGCGTCCCCCTCAGCCGGGCCCGCCTGCGCCAGCCCGCGCCGAGCCCGCTGTCATCGGCCGGACTCGCCCCTGGGCCGAGCTCGCCGGGGAGGCAGCTTCCACTCCCCGCTCCCCAGTCGCTCGCTTCCACACGCCCCTTCTCCGCCTTCAACCACCGCCGGGTGCTCCCCGCGCCTCCGCCGTCATCCTGCCCCCTCCTGCTCCGCCGGGGGCTGCCACGAGTGTCTCCGCCCGCCGCTGCCGCACCGCCAAAGCCCCGGAGCCGGCGGGCGAGCGGCCGCGCAACTTGGAGCGAGTGGAGTTGAGGGGAGGAAGGAGGGGAAAGGGGCGGGGCGGGGGCGACCGCCAAAGGGGCAAGAAGGGGCGAGAGGAGCGGCCGTTGCTGGCGGCGCTGAATGATTGACGGCGCCGGGCAGCCAATGAAAAGAGAGGATCGTGGAACACCCCCTCCCGCCTCGCGCAGGGGCCTGGGGAGGACGCGGGAGCTGGGACGCGCACCGGGGTCGGCGTGATTGACAACAGGCTTCTCCAACCGAGAGGAGGGGAGATGAGGTGGGTGGGGTTTTCYTGGCCGACGTACAACGCGAGGGAAGGGGAAGGGGGAGGGGTAGAGATGGCGGGTGGGGCGGGCATCGGCCAATCTGCGCCGAGGGGCGGTCGCGGGGCCGGGGGAGGGAAGCGGCGGAGCGGGGGCGTTGGGCGCGCGATGCCGCCCTTACGGCGGCGCCCCGTTACCGAGCCGACCCCGACCCCGGCCCGCAGCGGCCCTCGCAGCGAGCCCAAGCCCGCTCGCTGTCGCTTCTGTGGAGACACGAGCCGTCAGGGGGACCGGCGGGGGGGGAGGAGGTGCCGCCGGGATCCCGGGCCGAGGCCCTCTTCCCGCCGCGGGCGCCCTGCCCCACCCGGGTTTGGGCCGCGASGGGGGCGCGAAGAGCGGGGGTCCGTAGGCTTGACGCTTTCAGCACGCCGTTAGCAGCCGCGCGCGGTCGCTGGAGATGCCTCTCACGGGGGAAACTGCTAAAAGGGTGTTCGACCGTGAGCGGCGCGCGCTGGGAGTCACGACAGCGTGCGGACGCGTTCTGTGCCATCTTCTAAGTGCTTCTGACTTCTTTTTTTCCACCCTCCTGGCACCTCAGCGGTTTTGGTCTTCCTTACATCTCCGGATGAATTTGGCTCTTGCRGATCTGTGTTACCATGGCGTTTACTTCCTCACACTGAGTCACGGTCTCGTTTTGCAGGCTGAAGGCACAAAATTGCCTTTCTGAAACAAGCACGTGCTTAACTTTCAGGGAGTGAATATATATGGAGTAACTAATTCTTCTGTTTTGTACAATTCCTATGGTTCAGGCTGAAGTTAGGCTATGAGAAATGAGAATCGTGACTGCTGCAGCATACAAAAATCATGATTGTGCGTGTGGTACACGTCTGCGTTAAAGTCTTTTTGCTCGGTCCCATTTCCATATACGAACAGCCCCCCCTTTTGAACTGCAAACAAGTGGGATGCCTTAGCTTGTAGTCATTCACGTAGAGAGAAGTTTTATGCACATCAGCACATTTCATACTACATAGTTCTAGGTACCAATTCAGCAAATAAGTATTTGTAGTATTTTAAATACACACTCAGGTTTCAGTAGCTGGGGTAGGACATAAATACTGTAAGGTAATCATCATACGTGTTTGTTAAATGGTTTCACGAATTAGAGTTTAAATGTATAAACCATAAATCAAAAACCAAGTGTAGATTACAGCTTTATGTGAACATAAAAGAAGACTAAGACTGTGGGAGCCTGTTCGATAGAAACTGTTGTCTGTGTTTCCTCCTGTCATTCTTTTTCCTTTCCTCTGTCAGCACARTCTCTACTAACTTTTTAATTTATGATTACTTGTGTACCTCCCATCTTTTTTGCTTTTGGTGAAATAATATCCAGTGTTTGGAAATAGAGGGATGGAGAGTGAGAGAATTATTTTCCGTATACTTTAGATTTAATTCTGGATACAGCATATCTAGAAATGATAGGGGACAAGTGTAATATACTGTTGTCTTCCTTGTAGGTGTGTAGACTTTTTATTTCATTTTTTTTTTATATATTACAAAATCCATTTTACAGACAAAATGGGAGTCTTCAGGCACTTGTCCTTTAAACTGCCAACTCATGTATTCATTGCAGTAAAGGAAATCCTTGCATTCCTTACCTGGTTAATGTGCATTTCACTTCACGGCCCACAGCTCCTACTGAGAGTGCGCTAAGGCCCAGACCCTGCATCAGTGTGTTCCTCTGATCCTGCCTGCCCTCCAACAGCTGTCATTTTCTTCTGCACCCATTTTTAGAAAGTGACACTGCCCATGTGTCCTGTATACTGTTTATTGGCAACTCAAGTCTTGCTGCCTGTTCCCAGTGTAAAAGAGCCTACCTTAAAGTTTCATCAATTAAATATTTTGGAATTTGTTAATGAAGAGCCTTATGTAAGTTCTAAGTAGTGTAAAAATATTTTTCTGAGATTTAAAATATTTTCTTCGAAGTTATTAGGCTTTGGAATGGCTGCCATGCTGTTTAGAACTATGTTGTAAAAATCTGTTGGCAGTTGAAATTCATGATGCAAAGACCTCTGTAAATAATAGGTGTAGTCTTGCAATGATGGGATTTTCATCTCAATTGCACTGGAAGATATTATCAGACTGTATCTTCACGTATCACTCATAAAAGAAACATTGCTGAAATCTGAGTCAGCCAAACAAAAAGTAACTCTTATTCTCTCAAATAAATGGAAAGTATTTTTAGCTGTTGAGTTTTCTTTTGTCTTTTTAATATAACTTTTCTGTTTCAGAAAAGAATCAGCAGCAGCTCTGTAGACCGGCTACAGTTTCCCAAGCTGAAATGGTAATGTTTGAATTAATGTACACTTGAAGTCAGTGGAATTACATGGATGTATGAAATCATTGGAACACACAGGCCTGAGGGACTGGGGTATTCGGAGAAAAAAAATGAAAGCAAGAGCTCTGACTGGCAATCTGAAATAGCTGCGTTTGAGAAGGCTGAAGATTGCCCTTCCCTGCTTTCTGCACATACTGCTTCCTACACAGCTGTCGGAGCTGCTCTGAGTCAGCTTCTGAACCCCCTGGTTTTTAGAGTGTATTTAAAGGCACACAGTGATGATGCCAGGTTATAAGCTGCTGGCTCCAAATCCAATTCATAAAAGTCTGAGGTGTCCACAGAGAATGTTGTGAATAGTAATTTTATGCCAAGCCATTCCCGCTCTTGAATCAGAGCCCTCAATATGCACTGAAGCATTGATTCTGCAAAACCTCACGCATGTATCTAACTTGACTTGGAAGAAAGCTCATTATCATTCATGATCATTATTCAAAGCGGAGAAGCAACATTCTGGAACAGATTTAACTAGAAGTCACACTTGCAGTTCTTTTCAGTCATAGAGATTTATTTCCTGCACCTTCTTAGCATCTTTTTACCCAGGAGCGAGACCGTTGGAAAGGTGATTGAGAATGTGACGTATCATCAACTTTCAGAATCCTGACCAACTTGGCATGGAAGCGTAGTGCTTCAAGTACCAGGTTGCTGCTGAGTTTTTGCTACAGGGAGTTGTTTGGTTGCCAGCAGACGTGGAGTTAACTATAGCTTTGCGTTCCCATTCTTCTGTACAGATGCTTAGAGGCCAAGCTACAAGAAATCTAGCTCTTCTCAGAGACAGTGGGAGGAATATTTTAGTAAAGAGGATGCCCTAAGTGGGTGAACCCTCAGCCAGGAAGGTCTGTGGAGAAAGGTTATGATTCTTTCTCAAAATGAAAATCTTTAAGGAAAAGCCCTGTTGGCTGCAGCCCTGCTTATATTTACTACTGCACCACTCCCTAAGTTTTTCAGGGTATTTCAACTAACTTAAAATACTTGCTGGGCTAAGGCTGTGCTCTTTCAAGCGTGTGTGGAATTAAGTTTAAGGACTTGGACTGTAAAACCAAGTGAGCTATCCACATACTTCAGGTTAAACTGTATGTTTACATGTTCTGTGGTCTGCACTGGCTAGTTGTTATCTACCAGAAGTGTTCCCAAGTCTTTTGCTTGATAAATCCTTAAATAATATAGAATCAGTTGTCTCAGGGACCATCTGTCACCTGCCTCCCAGAGCAGGATTTGAAATTCTGGGATTGGAACTCGGAGATTAGTTGGCGAGACCTTCTTTGTAAGGGCCCTGAGTTGGATTTCCTTCGGCATACCCACAAATACGTCATTACWGTCTTTCCAGGCGAAACTATGTGTATGGGTATGTGCAGCAATGGATTGTTAAAACTAGCCGTGATTCATGTTGTTATTTTAAAAACCTTTTGATTAAATCTTCTGTCACACAATCCAGTGTGATTGTGTTGCAAATAAAAAATGTATTTTAAGAAGTTTGTACACACAGGCACACGCATGCACAYGTACACTGATTATCATAACTGATAGTCCAATGCAAATATATCCCAATTTAACTCCTTAATTCTGCTTGTGYCTTGAACTGTCATTTTGGGTGGAAACAGTGCTGTCTGAGAACTCAACAGCAGTCTTTCTGGCTCAATAAGATGCAAAGCATCCCTCAGGGATATAGGTTTACAACTAAGCTTTCAAAGTCACTTAGCATCTTTGCCATAATGACATTTCCTTAGCAAAAATCTACAGAACATAAAAATATATGTATCTATTAATCTGTTCTCCGTGCTGAAGATTTGTTTGCATTTATATATAAAATGGGGAAAGATCTTCAGCAAGAGGAGTGGATCCATAGTATTTTTAAGTGTAACAACTGGCACCTGTATTTACTGAAATGCAAAAATAACCCCTAACAACCAACCACCACCGCCAACAACAAAAAACACTGTAGCCTTTCCACCACCACTTTCTAAATGCTTTTGTCTGTGGCAAACCAGACCTCTGTAAATGCCAACGAGCGCTATCCTCAGCTTTACAGTCTTCTGTAAAGATTGTTCAACACAGCATTTAGAAAATAAAAGGGAACTATTTCTGTTATGAAATGTTTGCATGTAAAAGCGAACACCTGGAAGTTTGAGCTCTTGCAGAAATAATTCCTAATGCTCAGTGAAGGGAATTAAACAAACAGCAAGGTTTATTCTGTCAGCTTCTCAGCAGGCTAACAAGAATTACTGCATGCTAAGAATCAGCTGCTCTTGGAAACTTAATGACTGTGGCAGCCAGAAAAGTACAAAAYGTGGCCGAGAGATGTAAAACATATAGAGGCTGTAGCGAAGAGAACTGAAAAGGATGGGGAAATCTCTCCGTAAATCCAAGGTGGAAAGGTTTYGCTGTACCAGGGTTTCTGAGCACTTTGACAGTGTAGAATACTTTCTGTAAGGAATTGGTTTTGCATCTTGAATTGTAATTCTATTCCCTTGTAATTCTATTCTCCTTGGAGAATAATAGCAGAAAAGTATTTTTATATTTTCATCTGTCTTTGCTGTGATTTAGCAACTGGAAACAAAGAGCCAAGTCTGCCAAATAGCCAGTTCTCCACGGCTCACTAGCAAGTGGGCTGGCACCCATCGTCGGCAAATCTGCCCTCTCAAACAACTCTCAATTTCAAACTATACCTTTTAAGGGGCATTTTTTAAACTTATTTTTGCAAAAGCAGAGTGAGTGCTACTAGTAAGGAGGAGTCTTAAATATTGATTAATTATAATCAGTCCTTCCACTCCCTGGCTAATGAATGAAATCAAGTCACCTGCACTTGTGGATACTATTAATTTGTCATATAGGTTACATAGCTTTTGTATGCAATTGTTTCATGTTTTCAAGTTTTTCTCAACTGTTTTGAGAGCTGCAGAAGAGACTTAAAAGAGACAGCTGTGGCTCTTATATAATGACATGATTCCCAGAGCTGGATCTTTGGGGGAAAAAAAAAAAAGAAGTAAGACTTGAGATAAAGTGATAAGCCTGGGTAAGCACACAGAAGAGACTGACGTGGGCTTTAGAGAGATGTAAATAATGTTTATAGTAATTTAGTCATTTGTCTTTTTGTCTGTAACATCCAAAAAGATTTATTTTTGCCAGCAGAGGAAATAAATGGTCTTACTGAGATTTCAGAAGTATGTACCTCCATGTTAGGACTTGTCTATCTTGGGGAAATGTACTGCCTTTCCTATAGTGATGGAGCCATAGTGGTCCAATTAAAGCAGCATAGAAATGCCCGTGATTTTTCCTTATGTAGATGTGCTCGTTAGTCATGATGGTAAAGGCAGCAGCGCTTGTTTCTGCCGCAGTGAAATGTGACATTATAGCAAAAGCTGTCTCTCACAGGTCACCATCTAGAGCAGGATCCCAGCATTTCCCTGCCTTTGCTGAAGGATGGAGCACCTTCGGTGACCTGACTTGCTCTCCTTCCAGCGGATCTGACACCACAGTCACTAAGCACAGACCGTGCAACAAGCTCACTTAATCCTACCCAGCGAACACATGAGCCACAGTTTGCGTTTCAGTCTGTAAATTGTTCTTTTGTTTTGCAGGCTTTACTGAACACAGTTTTATTTCATGTGACTGTGCTATTTATGGAGGAGTAAATATTGCCGGGGGTCTATTTAAAAAGGCCAATGACCTGGATTTTTTTCCATTTGAATTATCTCCAAGAGTCAGACATGTTTAACAACTGKTTTTTTCCCTTGTTGTTGTAGATTGCAATCATTTCCAACATCTTAGATMAACACCAACTAAAAAGACAAAGATTTTGAGAGAAATAGAACTTCATGTAGTATGAATGTGATTAGACAGTATGCAACCTTGCCATTTTTGGAAGAGATGAATTCCATCCTGAATTACCAGTTATCAACATAGCATGTTTTTAACCTCTGAATATTTGCCTTTTCATACTGTTATGGTAATTTCAGTTCATAACTCTGGTTTGTTGCTTTTTTTTTTTTGTTACTTTTTTTTTCAAGTGTGTTTCCACATATTACAAATAAATGAATAAACCATGCTTTCAGAAAGGGAAGATTTAAACAGAGCAGATGTTCTTCTTGCTGTTCTTGCAATCTAAATAGCAGTATTGCTTTACTATTTAAGAAGCAGAAAGTTAAACATTGCCAAGAAAATAGTGCTATATTTTCACTTTCAAGAAAGAGCTTTGCAAATGCAAACAGGTAACCAAATGTCAGGAATATTAAATGAGTTTGAGTATTCTTAAAAGATGAGCCAATGATATATTTTTTTAATATGTAACATTTTTAACAGTATAAAATGAGTTGATCACAGTAAATACAATGGAGTCCAACCTGAAATTTTGCTGTAGACATATTTATCTTTACCCAGTCATGTAAAAGCATAAAAAAGTACGATTTTTATACTGAATGCCATTCAATATATTTTCTAAAGTTTGTGGGGTTTACCATGCCATTACAAGGTATCCTGGCTTCAGTGCAAAATCGGCTTCAGAAGTCACAACCCACTTCTTCAMTGGAGAGGTGGAGCTGGTGGACGGGGATGGGATTCTCTCAGGCTGGTCTTACTACCAAAGCCATCATCTCACCTGATTGCATTTCTTCAAAATTTCGTCTTTACTGGGGAAGGAGCACACTGGACAACACTTAGATAATTCAATACTCTGATGATGTAAATGATAAGCACATCTTTAATAATATTATTCTGGCTTGAACCATACTACACCATGGAGTAGCTGTGCTTTACAAGCTGCCTGTGCACAAGTCCTGCCAGTCCTGCTTAGTCCTTCAAGAAAACACCAGGTAGCAATGGCAGAACTTCTTGTCCTGTTGGTGTCTTAGGAGAGACATTTAGTTCAAGGTGTTGGGAAAAATACTCCACATAGCTAGTCAAACTAATAGAAATTTGCATTGACATTTCTTCAAATGAAACAAAATTGAATCCTTGGAAAAGGTGTTTTACAGAGAATAAAGCCTTTTTGAAGGTTTTCCACTCAAGCCCACCACTTACTACTTCAACCTTCTGTTTTTTAGTGTCCCTTTTCAAACATCGGAGTTTACCAGTAGGTTATTTTACACTGTAAAAAGACGTCGTCTTCCTTGAGTCAAAATTCTTACTGTGAAATGAACTGCTGTCAGTGACACCTACAGCCTCCATGAAGATGAGCTGTACAAGTGCTGTTTCATTCTTGGTTGTAACATATGTTTTCAGTTCTCGTTTGTATTACTAAACAAGAGTTTTCAGATTCTAATTCAAACCATCTTTCAAAATTAAATTAGCTAAAGCCTTAATTAGCCAGCACTGATCAGAACAGATTGCAATGACTACATATGCTACTCTGGTCTATCTCTTTGTTAAAAAGCTGCCAGCTTTTAAGGAAAGAAGAAATTCAGACTATTTTCTGTCTTCATAGACCTCAGAACTGTCTGAGGTGAAGCAGAATAATTATAGTGTAATGAAGCACCTGCTGTAATTCCTTTCTAGATTATTTCTTACTGATTAACAAGTTAAAGCATAAAACAGACCTTAAAGAAAAAATATGCTGAACTATTTGGTCATGTATGCCCTCATACAGGGGTATCTCAGATTCCTCTTCCATTTTTCCCCTCCTGTAAAAACTGGTGGCCTGATTCTTCTCTACTCTAGTTTTTGGAGACCACAGAACCACCAAAGTCATCAAAGTTACATTGACATAAAATGTACTAACTTATGTCATTAAGGACCAACTCCTGAAATGAGCCCGAAGGCCAGAATTTATAGTTAAAAATCTAAATTTCATTTTTCTGAAATTAAAATGTCTTTTAAAATACTAAATTTTCTTTAAAAAATAACATTAAAGTCTGGAAAATAAAGCCATCCATTTTCTTACAGAACCGGTAGGCAGCAGAAGTACAAGCTGATCTGTAAGTAAAGCTCAATGCTATTCTAAGACGACTGCTTTTAAAGACAACTCATGATCCTGACCTCCCTGCCACAGTTAAAAACATTAAATATATACAGGGATAGGACTGGACTAAGAATATGCACATATGCAATCTTAAGTATATATATTGGGTATATATATTTATATATTCTGAAATATATATACTTTGGACCAGGACACYTCTATCACTTTGAGTACTCTATTGGCCTGGGTTAGACATCTTGCTGACTAGCATCCAGCTCCATTGCTATTGCCTGTCTGACTGCTTCTAGTGTCCTAACACTGTGTTATGTTAAATGGCAAATTTTTATTTAATTTTATACTGTATGCTCTATTCTAGTTATTCTGTTAAGATTAAATTGAGTTCAAGACAGTCCCTCAATTTGACAGAATAAGAGGGCCTGCAATGTTCCTTTGCACTGTGCCACTTCAGCAGCTCTTTGCTGGGTTATCTGCCAAATAATTGCAGAGTGTCGGGTGTCCCAGTTCTATGCAATCCTTAACACTAAAAATATCCGACAAAGACAGATGCATTTGCTGCATCCTTCTACAAGTTTATGAAATGGTCCGTAAGGGTTCTGTCCCACTGTGAGCGGGGTATCACACAAAGCACCCATTCCCAGCCTTTCTGTAGCTGGCGCTCGTTGATGCTCACTCCTCACACTGTGCCCTGCCGGACCGCACACGCTGCCTCCGCGCTCCCCTGGTTACCTTCAGCATCTTGGTGCTGCTTTTGTCTGTGGGGCTGCTGCTGCCACCTCCTCTCCCTTTTTCACCTGGGTGGTGTCCTGCTCTCCCACCACTTCCACCGGCTGCAGCCAGGATGATTTCTGGCCCCAGCTGGAAAATTCATGAGTCTGTCCCGAACTCCTTCTGCCCAGAGCTGGCACAAGTCCCGCAGAATTTTTTAGCCCGCTCCACACCTCACCCGTGTTACAGGCATTCATTAGTTGGGAACCAGTGCAACAAAGTGTAGCATTGTGCCTGGATCTACTCTGCTTGTCTTAAAATAATGATTTACAGGGCTTTCTTAAGAAAAATAAATTCAACTACCTTTTCCGTGGGATGCATCATGCTGTCACTGCATGCACTGCCCACTCGCTACCCCACTGCTTGCGGAAGCTTCTTGCCTTCTGGGGAGCCACCACTGGGGGCACGTCTTTGAAGCAGTTTAGAAACTTATGACAAAGGAGAGCATTTCATGGCTGATAAATTAATGCAATCAAGGAAAACCATAATTGGGTTTGAACATGGATTACTTGGTAGATTAAAGACATTTCCCATGCGTTACTCACAAATAGTATCAATGCACCTGAGCTGATACTTGATAAACAGTCTGTGAAAAATAAGGCAGAAAAATACTAGATCTTCTTTCAACATAAGCCCTGGTAAAAGAGGATCTTCACTGATCCCAAAATACTCAGCCCTGTTATGATTTCAGAAGTATGACTTCAAAAAATAGACGTTGTTGCACAGACCTTGTTGCTCGTCTCTAGCCTAAGAATAGTATCATAGAATCATAGAATCATTAAGGTTGGAAAAGACCTCTAAGATCATCGTGTCCAACCATCAACCCAGTACCCATGCCCACTAAACCATGTCCCGAAGCGCCACATCCACACGTTTTTTGAACACCTCCAGGGATGGTGACTCCACCACTTCCCTGGGCAGCCTGTTCCAATGCCTGCCTACCCTTTCAGTGAAGAAATTTTTCCTAATATCCAATCTAAACCTCCCCTGG
>JASVER010000006.1:19432047-19500838 GCA_030449065.1 Oceanodroma leucorhoa | reverse complement strand
GACCATGACATCTCCCACCAGTCCTTCTCTGTTGGTAAACAGCAGGTCGAGCGAGGCACCTCCCCTGGTAGGCTTGCTTACCAGCTGCGTCAGGAAGTTGTCTTCCACACACTCCAGGAACCTCCTCGGCTGTTTCCTCTCTGCCGTGTTGTATTTCCAGCAGACGTCGGGCAAGTTGAAGTCCCCCATGAGGACAAGGGCTAGCGATCGCGAGACTTCTGCCAGCTGCTTGTAGAATGCTTCATTGACCTCTTCATCCTGGTTGGGTGGTCTGTAATGGACTCCCAGCAGGATATCCGCCTCACCGGCCTTCCCCCTCGTCCTAACCCATAAGCACTCAACCTGATCATCACAAACGTCGAGCTCCGTACAGTCGAAACACTCCCTCACATACAGAGCCACGCCACCGCCTCTCCTTCCTCGCCTGTCCCTTCTGAAGAGCTTGTAGCTATCCATCGCAGCACTCCAGTCATGAGAGTCATCCCACCACGTTTCCATGATGGCGACCAAGTCATAGCTGTCCTGCTGAACAATGGCTTCCAGCTCCTCCTGTTTGCCGCCCATGCTGTGTGCATTGGTGTAGATGCACTTGAGCCGGGCTATCGACCTCACCCCCGAGATTGGCACACCACCCCTAGACTCATCTCTCTCGAGCGTGGCTCTATCCCCTTCCCCCTTCGTACCTAGTTTAAAGCTCTCTCAATGAGCCCYGCCAACTCATGGGCGAGAATCCTTTTCCCCCTTTGAGACAGATGTACTCCATCTGTCGAATGATTGATCTGACTTTTGGATTTTTATGGCTGTTGAGAAGCATCACTAATAAGTTTGCTAAGAGAGAGGAGCATTTTTGTACGTACTGTTGCCATGCCCTGAATTTCTTGTGTAGCGTGTTATTCTGTTCGTGTCAACGGCCGTACTGGGCCATGTGTCAGGTGTCGTGCTGTGAAACCTATGGCTGCTTTTCCACTGTGCAAATTGAAGTGTTCAGAAGAAGAGGGGGATATAGTTAAAAGATGTCTTCCAGTTTTATTCAATAGTCGACTATTTTTCTAGATCAATCTAATGGATAGAAGATGGGATCTCTTCTTAGGACAACTTCTGTTAATATCCACTGTGTTTCCAAAATAGTGTAGACAAATTGCTATAATAACCATATATATTTGATTTCTGTGGTTGGAAATGACCCAGTCATACCTCCAAATATATGTCCTATATCAAAAATTGTTTTCTGTCTTCAGCAATTTTTACCACAGCAGTTTCAGAGGATGTTTAAGTTCTCGGCTTTTCATTTTAAAAGTGTCTTCACTGTAGTCTGGCGTTGAATGTACTGCTGTCTACACACCTGTCCTGCACTCTGTCTTAGAAAAAACCCTAAAGCATCCCTTTTAAACAACATTTAAAGTCTATTTGATCCCAGGCATATGGGGTGGCCAGCATTTCTACACATCTTATGAATTTTGGACAATGTTATTATGAATGTTGTATTTTTAATGTGGAACAGACCATTTGCTGACTGCGTCTATACCACATACTTGTCAGAGTGATGAAGAGCCATTAACTTTAATGGTTGTACCAGATAAAGTGGAAAGTTCTCAAACAGGAAAAAGGAACAGAAATTAAGAGAATGGCAGTTCCAAAGGGACTCACAGAGGGAACAAAGAGGAAGATTTATGAGGTCCCTCAAAGGTTTTGGATGGGAAAGAAAGGCGATTTTTTGAAGCAGGAGAAAAAGGGATTTAACTATGAGACCCAACAACATCAAAGAAGGGCACCTCGATTTTGAGGAGACATGGTGAGATGCAAGAAGCTTGTAGATACGCTAGAGGATGTTTGACCTGTTGCCAAATAATGCTGTGGGAACCGAGGCTTGGAAAATATGGTTGAAGTTTCTTATTTTGTGCACGATTGTGTATTTCTTTTGTGAGCTAAGTGCAGAGTCACTTGGTTTAGAGTTCAGTACCAGGTCTGCATGGCTGTGAACCCTGCTTTGCACAGACACCCAGAGAGTTACACACAGCCTGATCCTACCCAGTGTAGGCACCTACCTGACTGAAGCGCCTAAATGTTAAGCCTGATAACCAAGGCTCTCTCTAGTCAGTGGAGCGAGATAGGCACTCTGTAGTGGAAAGTCACATCTCAGGTGGGCTGAATTGCTCTCTGGAGACCATCTGTCTCTCTACACTGACTATAGAAGTAGCTTACCGTGACCTTCATCCCATGTAGGTGCTGGGTGTGACTTGCCAAGGCCTTTGGCTTCTAAAGGCCAGAACATCTACAGAGCTGGAGCAATAGCAAAGGATTCATGAAGATCACCAGGAACCTGAGGCTATGACTATACAAGTAAATTAAACAGTGCAGGGACCATTCCCAGGTACTGAGACTCTCCCGTCTCTCTCGCTATGTTACTGGAAGAGTGCCTGGCCCAGGCTGACCTTCCCAAGCCCCAGTATGSAGTGCACAAGTGGTGCCCTGGTTTTGCGGGTAAGAGTGTGTTGTTAATGCCAAGAACTGGTTTCCAAAAACTTTAATTTATCAGAATGGAAGCATACTTAAACTATGAAACACTTCAAAATCAGCTCACACTCATTTGCATTATATGTTTGCACAGCCTACAGTTACTCTTTGGCCAAGTCACTGTGTTATCCCAAACTGCAAAACCTGTATGTGCTTTGCTTCTCTTTGTCCGACTGTTATGCCTTTAGGAAGGGATGCTTCTCAGGCACTGGCTCTTTGTTTCTCACGCCTTAGGAAGTGGGTGCCACAGCCCAGCCACTTTATGCTTTCCAGGAGTAGTACTGGGGGTCCGAAGAAACTTGGAAGTCTGTGCAGATGACGAGAAAAGACTGTCAGCAGCACTTGGAGGAGTGGGGTTATTTGGTTCATAACTAGAATATTAGAATGTTCTGTTCATCTGATTAATAATAAGCAAATTTTTAAAGCATTTTTCTTTTGCTAGATATTGTAAAGTGAAACTAGTTTTCATTAATTTATTTATTTTCCCCCATTGTTCTTTCATGACCATCCTAATTTCTAATAACTGTTTTGGGCCATCTTCTTAGCTACATTACATTAAATAAGTTCATCACCTTCACTGAAGATATACTGATTGACATCAGTTGAAGATCTGGCAATTTCGTCAGTCTTTTCTTAATAAGTGTCTTTTTTTCTGCCCCCCAACCTATATTTATTATATTATATTTGCTGTTTTCACTGACCACTGATCTCTTTTAACTGCAAATAACGTGTCACTGTAGGAATTGTAGCCCTATGTGATTTAGTGTTGCTTTTAGTTCTGCAGACCAGAGTTGAAATTCTTTGTGTTACTTTCATAGGCCGTGTCATGCTGGGTGTCTTTAATCAGATTGCATGCTGCTATCATTTTGCTGCATCTGAACATTAATTAGGCCTTTAGAGGAGTAAATAGTTTTAACAAGTTTAGGTACATTTTAGTAACCTGGTAAGAAAAGTGATCTTTTATGGACCAGGTAACTGAAACAGTAGGAGCTATTTTCCAATGCACGAGCATATGCAGGTAAAGAAGTTTTATTGAGTGCTATTTGGTAAAGGTTTGTGGTTCTGTGAGGAAGGGCAGAAAAAACAGAGAAACTGAGATCGGGCAGTAAGAAAGTGATCGCCGCAGCCACAGATCTACCAATAGTCTGGCAATGTTCAAAATAATTAAAAAAAAAGAGGACCTTTGGTCAGAATGCTAGCTATAAAGGGGATTGGATTTGTGAGCAAAGCCTGTCTCTCCTGCTRCTTGATTCCTTTTGCATTCAGAGACACAAGATTTTTTTTTCTTCTTTATAAATAAACAGAACTGAATAAAGTAATATTGGTTCCAATTTCTTCTTCTACAGAAAGTAAATTGTACATTCCCAATTCTAGTTAGGAAATGGTTAAAAGAAGCAGCATGTTATTCTCATGGTTGCTATACTAAATCCGAAATTTTCCATTTCCCTTCCTCCTCAACCAGTCTGACAAGAATTGGTGATTCTGGGCTTTCCCAAGGGCGCAGACCACATCCTTCTGTGGCTGGTACCATAAGGTGCGCTGCTTTCTTGGTGATTAGGGTAGTTCTCTGCAGAAGATGTTGGTGGGGATGGGAAAGGCAAGGAAATACACATTTTTATGATGCTTTCAAAGCTAGAAGATGGCATTGTCAACTGACTGCAAACTGGTGCTAGTATGCTCACCAGATTTCTCTCACTGCTCCTTTCAGTGCTAGGGATTAATGGCTTCCTAAGATGCTTGTTCATCTTCACAAGATAAAACACTGGAAAACTACTTACGCTCTTCAGTTTTCATTCATTGCTGCATGCAAGTTAGAAGCCTCTAAAGGTCTAGTTCAACATAAAATTCCAAATAATAATAAGGCAGTAGGATTTTTTTTTTAATGAGAGTTTCAGAATGGTAATCTACAGATTATGTGAGCATCAGAAGTTATATTAGAATAGTATAGCGTTGTCGTGCTGTAATGTCAGTGTGATGCACTTGAAACTATCAGACATTAAAATATTGGATTCTTGACAACACTTTCTTGCAAACTTCACCTCTGCTGCTGTGACCTTTAACAAAGATCTTTCTTCTGTAGATTAATTTAAAGAAAGGAACAACAAGCTGCGCAGCAGAACTAATGGGGCCTGGTTTCCTATGATAAGTGTCCGATGTCCTACAGCAACTTACTAACCACAGATGTCCCCCGTGAGTCCTTATGAGCTCCCCGGTGCCCCAATGCTCCTGCAGGCAGGACACAGATGGTGCCATGGCTGGCTCTGAGGTCTGCTGCATGTTGACCGGCCAAAAATCCCACGGCTGTTGAGCTCTCATAGCGATCTCTTATCATGCTGGGGTAACTGCTGTGGTACCCCCACCACAACCAACATGCAGATTTGGATGGCATTCGGAAGAGCTTTTATCTTTAAGACCCCTGCCCTTCTGTCAAATGTGGTTAAAATTGGGCAACAGACTCAGGATTTGTTGTAGGGGTACGTCTAATGGACATAATAACAGACGGTGTGATTGTGTAAGTCCCATTTCCTTGAGAAAGCAGGCAAAGATGAAGCTGCCATCAGGTTTTTGTGGGAGTAATAATACAACCTCCATTTTACATACTAGCACATCAGCCAGTGTGAGGCTGGAGGTGGCAGCCAGGGAGACTTTGAGGAATGCAGTGCTGGGGCACAGCTGGCCATCGCTGCCCTGATCGGCCCCACAGGGCCCTAGACCTTCAGCCTGACCCCTCTGTACGCTCAACCTTGRCCTGGGCTACACCTCACCCATGCCCAGCCCTAGCCACCATGACTGCCCTTGAACCAAGGAGCTCCACGGGGCCTATCCCTCAAGTGCGCAAGACCTGGCCACCATGACTGCCCTTGAGCCATGGAGCTCCATGGGGCCTGTCCCTTGGCTTGCACAGGGTCTGCCCCCATGGTTCCCTTGCAACTCCAGGGTCACATATGAGGCAGGTCCCAGCTCTGCTGGCTTCTGTAACACTCCTTGTTACCCCCCAGACTCTTCCACGGGGGCCAGGAGAGGTCATTAGTCAGATGTGGATAATCTTTACTGTGTACCCAAGAGAGATTGACTTCTCAGCAGTAATAATATCCTGACTCTTGTGGGTGGTCCCAATTTGGGTCACCACCCCCTCTGTGGAGCACAATGACCCTCTGCTCCGGGATGGGATAGGGTCGTGGTTTTCAAAATGAAAAGGAATTACCAATGGTGACTTACAATTTGGCTACTTTGCTGTAGTGCTGCTTCTGGTCTGAGAATAGAAGAAAATGAGCATGAGATACAAACAATAGACATTGTATGGAAAAAAATGTAGTATTGTTTGCAAAAAAAAATTACAAAACTTGCTGCTTTATTTAGATAGTTAATTATYTATCAGTTAACAAATAGGTTTTTCAAATTTGCCATTACAGCTCTTTTACTCGTTACAAATTCCTATGACTCTTCTTTATTAGGTCAAGTGTTTGATTTATAATGTACATAGTTTTATTAACACCATGATTTTTGCAGAAGTCTTCTCCAGCATGATTTGTTTTTAATGAGCTAGTMGGGCTTTTTTGTTCTCATGGTCAAAGAATTGTAAAAATATAATTGTACATGCCTCTTGTCAAGACGAAATTGCCAGCTAAATGGGATTATATCTTTCACACAAGTAAAGAGGCACCACTCCTCTGAAAAGACTTGTTTCACTTTCAAGGAATGTGTGCTCTTAAGTCAGACCTGCTAGTTATTTTAAACAAATGCAGCTGATTTAGGAGGATACATATGCTGGATATCCAAGATAACCCTGGTTTATGGAGTTGCTTTGTTTCCACTATACAGCATTGCCAAATGTGTTGTGAGACTAGCAGTATTTGGTGAAGTTTCTAAATTATGTAGCTACATGACTATGTAAGAATCATTGTAATTTTCCAAACTTGACTTATGGAACATGGATGCTTGAATTTGGCCTTCTGCATGACGGAAAACCTCAATTCCATATTGTAAGGGGTTGGTCTACATGTCCCATAGAAATATCTTCAAGTCTAATCAGCCTTGTCTGCATAGTATTATACAGCTACCTATGCAAAACTAGATGCAGCCACTTATTCATAATTATCAATTTATCTTTGAATGATGTTTTTGTCAAGTCAGAGTGGACTCCCAGTGTGGAACTTTATATCTTCTAGAGAAGCCATTACATATGTGGTAACTGTGATGTTAAAATCCGCCCTTTTTTCCTTTCTCCTGCTTTATCTCTATGGGCAGCAAGAAGGTATGTCTTTCACTGCTTGCTACTGCCAGTGCCATTCAGGACCAAACACAGGCAGTGGTAGTGTTCCCATAGTCTTGTAGCAGGAGCYGGAAGTCAATCTTACAAAATATTTTTAAGGAAGGAAAATTGCAAGGTAATTAACTTTCAGATTCCTGTCATCATGTCTGGGCAACGCAGAAGTTAAGAACTGATAGCTTGGAGAAACTGTCTGCTTGAATACCTATCCACGCCAATCAGTAAGAGCTTGCATCACATCTCTTTTGAAAAGAGAAGGCACTGGTACCTTCACAGCAAACCATCACTGGCTATGAACTGCTAGGATGGGCAGATATGGGATTTTAGAAATGGGAACTAGATAGTATTTTTAGCTGTTAGGTCAGTTTGTTCAAAGTCCAGAAAATTTAAATGCAGATAGAAACTGACTATGATTCATAGTGTGCGGCCAGCATTAGTTCCTCATGTTCTAACAAGGAGCTGCAGTGTTTAATATTAGATCAATTTTTATAAGAGAAGAATAAAGCAGCTGGATGATGGTGCTGTTGTGTAGCGTCCRCTGAATACTGCTGCCCCTATTTGAGTATTTTTGTGGATTGAAGGAGTGGTGTGAGCTCTTGTACATTTTTTTTTGCTTGCTTTTTTGATTGCTTATGTTGCCACCTTGCACAATTTTCCTTTTGCTTTTACAGAGGCCCATTTTTCTTTGTCATTTATTTTATTTTATGATATATCTCCTTCTGGAAAGCAGTTGGCCTTGCTTTTGTGACACGTCATCCCAGAGTGTTGCTTCAGCAGTTGAAAAGACGTGTGAATTTCAAAACCTCATGGCTGCAAGCAGGTTTTAAACAAACAAAACAAAATCCTTGGGCTGTGCTCGCTGGCTTAGTGTACAATAACTGTACAGGAAAAAAACAGATGTGATTCCAGGGCCCAGATGAAATACAGATGAAGGTAGTGCTCCAACCCATAGTGGTGAAAACACTCCATAATGTTGAATATTGAAGTCTTCTCACTATTTATAATGGTGTGTAGAGAGCACTCCTTATTGAGTGCTCACTTGTATGTTGGCTCAGGTAGGAGAATTTAGGACCCAAACAGAACCCTTTTAAACACCTGGCATTTTTGTGTTTCATGAAGCCTGCATCTTATGGTGGGGTTCTGAGATGCAGAACTCACCTGAGGCTGCCAAGGAGCCCTTGCCCAGGGCAGTTTTTCTACAAGGGCTTGAGAGTCTGCGCTTCTACTCTAGCCATGCAACTTCTGCACGTGGTTATTTTTATCTGTATTCCAGAATAGCTCCAGGCCCATTCCCCTGGGTGCTGGATAAGCCCACAGAAATACAGTAACTATTCCAAATAAGATATATATATCAGACCTCAACACTTATCTCAATTAAGACATATGACTGCATGGATTCATACAAACTAATCCTGGGCACATAAGTAAGGTGCCTGAATTAGGGATCTATGCTCCCTCTACAGTCAGCGGCGAGAGGCAGTTGACAGATGTGCTGAAGCTGAATTCCTGCAACCTCTCAGTAAGCAGGGGATGATTAGGCATTGATGCTTAAGAGGCTCAATTAAATGTTTGGAGTTAAAGTTTCCACCTCTGAAAGATGCAGTAAAAAGGGAGGGAGAAAGGTAACCGTGTCATCTTGGATGAAAGGCTATTTTGCTTGCATTGAGCAGGCTGTGTATGCACAGTCATGCTAATGGCAACCAGGAATTTCACCAGAAAACTAGGCGAGAAGCAATATAGGTAGGACAAATGGACACATGAGTGTATGAGAGGCTTCCTAGAGTCATGGTCAGATGAAGGCAAAGGAAAAGAAGAYATGCCAGACAAAGATGTGGCCAACATCATGTTTGAGCTAAAAATTGTCTTTTTGTTGCTGCTATCTCCTGGRCTTGACTGGTAATAACTGGAAAATGGGTGGAGAGCAGCTGAATAATGGGGATGGGAAGACAGGCTGTGGAAGGACCAACAGGGGATGGCCAGTCTGGGACAGTATAGGAAGATAAAAAGCAGGTCTCAATTCTAAAACCAGGGCGTGAGGGTATGAGGGAGAGAAGCTTCCCATTGCTGTGTGTGCTGGGACTGCTGGGGCAGCTGGGGAGGCTAAAGCTTGTTGTACAGGCACCGCATCTCAGCCCACTTGCGAGGTTGCGGGGGCAGGCGAGCAGCTCTAGAGCACTGTCAGGGAGACCAACAGGGCCTCGACACATCTTTGTCTCTGCTGCAAATACGGGCAAATACATATCATGCCTGTTTTAAATTATCGGAGCATCCAAAATGTTTGCAAGCCCCTTGCTAATAATTGTATTAACTCAAAATAGCACACTTGATAATTGCCGAAATTGTAGGTAGACCATATGTTTTGGTTATGGTTTTGATAACGGTTTGTTCTACTCAAATTTGAAAGGATGCTATTTTTAATAAACTCTTGAGAACAAGCGAGTACTGTGTAAAGATAAGAATGAAGCAACTGATTCATAGATTTGGAAGTTATCTTCTGCTTCTCAGGACTGTTACTGATTTTTTGTGTTCTTAAATATTTCGTCTTTTTATTTGGACTTCTCTGCTGTGCGTGTTGAAGTCCACTGTGGCTGAGTGATTTATGGGGTCCAATGGCTTTAGGCAGGGCATCATCACTGGCTGAACTTTCTGAAAGCTCAGGCTCTTTGGGTCTTTCACTGGACCAGCCTTTATGAATAATGTAGGCTATCTCCATTTTTTATATTCCTTAATTTGAAACTCTGAATAATGTTCCCTGAGTCTCATTTCTGAGCAGTCGTTTATTTGGGTGACTTGGGGCTACAATGACATTCTGTTGGACGTTCAAATTTTACATTCAGATGAAGTAGTTTTCATATCTACCTTAACATTTTACCTCTTAATCTCCTAAATCCAGACTGCAAGTTGTCGAGGTGAGGTAAATCATTTCTATGTCATGTATTTACTCTTTTAATGAATTTCTGTGGGTACATCCAAGATAAGGCTTCCCCCCAGAATGCCAGGTTATGTTAAATTTTCTAATAAAATTTCCCCTGCTCAGGGATGAGCACAAACCCTTATGTGCTACTTAGACCCTCAAAATTAGGCTTCTTTGCAGCTTAAGGGATACGCAGGATTTGCAAAGAGTGGTGGATTTAGTTCCTAGGTCCTTGAGGTCCATTTGTGAATCAACACACTTGCAAAGAAAAGCAGGCTGGTGTCAGCAGTGGCTGGGAGAAACCAGCCACCTTCAGACAGTGAGTTCACTCATGAACATAAGCAGGGTTCTCTTAGTTTGTGGTTTCTTCTAATTCACACTCCAGTTACTCTAAAGCTCAGCCTTCCTTATAGCAAGGCAATTTTGTTTTAAAATCARTCCTGAGCCATCTGACCATTACCATAAATACCAACCCAAACCACTGGCAACCTGCAGCTGGGAGAGTAAGAAGGGCCCAGGAATAGAGAGCCCCGTGGTGCCAATGGCTCAGRAAGGTGCACTGCACACCCCCTGGCCATGCGCTGTGCTTTAAGGCATGGTATGTCTGTAAATATCACAAAGTGCAGGTTCCTCTGTAAATGGCCTTAGCAAGACACTGTCGCAAGGCCCATGCACTGCAGACTTTTCTCTCTTCATGTGCAATAAAAAGAAAAGTTGAAATTGCTGAAGATGAAGCCTTTTGCTCTGTGACTTGCTAATTTCAGTTTCCAGACATCTCTGAGTTAGGAAATGAGTCAGATGGTTATTATTTACTCATCTGCTCTGCAGYTTCTGCTGTCTTGATCATTTTGGTTGTAGCTGGGAGTGTTACCTTCTTCAAAATAAAGGCTTGAAAGATGAGCGACTAATTGCAGTCTTCACTCTTTTGATTACAAAACACCAGTAAGTACAAGGCTGGCAGCCATATTAATGCCTAGGATGATGTACTTTCCTGCAGTCTATAGAGGGATCCCCCAAGTGTTTAGTCTATAAGAGAGTCAGAAGAGATGCAGTTAGTAACACAGGGATATCCGATGGTGAAGCTGTAGCCCAAGGCCTCTTACAGCCCTGTGCATGGATGGACCCCGAGCCCTGCYGGCTTCTGTGCTCATGGGGCTCAGGAGGAGTCAGAGCTGGTCCACAGAAGTGCTCCAAAACTGCCATCCTGTCTCCCAAGGCTTAGACGGCCCTGCTGTAATACATCATATTCCATGATTTGTCTCTTCCTAAACAAAAGTGAAAAAAACCACCATCCTCTTTTCCGGTCCTCTAATGGTCTCCAAATTTCACAAGCAGTCTCTCCCACTGCATGACGTCCCTTGCAGTCTAGTCCCACTCACGTGAAAATGGAGAGAGAGTTTCTGGTTGGCAACCATCTATGAAATATTTTCTAAGCATGCGTACGTCTGTGGCAGCCATCACTGGGGTATCTGAATACCTCACAAAACCATTGCCACAAGCTCTAACTGCTCACGCTTGCCTAGACGTAGGTTTAGAAATTGCGGTATATTTTGGGGCTATCTGAAGTTCGAAGTGACCCGCAACAATGCCTGACATGCTTGTGTCATCTTCCTTCTTTATGCAGCAGTTTAGTAGCTCAGTGACTTGTTTGCTTTTGTTATCAAAGCAGCATGGTAGAGGTGCAGGCTTTTCTACAGAGATTTCACATTCACCCACAACTGCTAGTGCTGTAATTGTTCCTTTGATAGCAAGTGCTGTTATGCCTTGTTTGCTATCTCTATCACTGTCACATAACTGTACTAGATGTCACTTGTCATTGTTCTACTGCCCTTTCTATATGTGGGTTTTTTCAGTAACCATTAGACTTTCTCACTGCACATCCCTGTATGATTTTTTATTTTACTTTTTTTTTAATAGCAACAGCTAATGGTCCCAGTGAAATATAAGAGCTGTGGTTTGAATCCAGCATGCAAATCCATAAAAATAAGTTGTCCCTGACCTAGTTAAACAGCTTACAATGTAAATAATAAAAAAGGGCAGCTGATGGGAGGAAGTTAAGCCATTTCTGTACTACTACATTTCTGATGCTACTAGCATTTAGCGTCCCTCTCAGAAATGTTGGCAGCATCAAGACGCTACGAGAATGTAAGTGCTGGTTCCAGACAGACTGAGAAAAAGGGGGAAAAATAAATTCATCAGTTAGCCAAAGAGTTTCTCTTTAYTGCAATATGTACACAAACTGTAACCCAAGTATCACACCATCATTAAGTCCTAGCCACTTACCTACTTCATTAGTTCAAGGATTGTGGTGCTTTTAATCTCTGTGATCTGGGTCATCGCAGGATTCAGGCTAATGTTTGGGTCAATACGGGGCTTCAGTTTCCTACTCCTACCACTGTGTGTTTTGCAGTCTGTCTGTTCTCACTCAAGTCGAGTAAATATGAAGGAAGTCAGATTTTGAAGCTTGGCTTTTTTTTCTTTAATAGTCATATCAGTTATGTTCTTTCCTTGGTTTGTTGCTAGGTTGTTTAAATGACCAACATGAAGTAATCAGGGATCAAAAYCCCACCGTACTCGGCACTGTGCAGCCCTTTGCATCCCCAGCTCCCAGAGATACAAGCTTGAAAGTGTTTCAGGMGAATGCGAGTTTTCTTGGCTGG
The DNA here is from genome assembly GCA_030449065.1 of Oceanodroma leucorhoa. Lineage (NCBI taxonomy): Eukaryota > Metazoa > Chordata > Aves > Procellariiformes > Oceanodroma > Oceanodroma leucorhoa. Next base: position 19,488,480 of record JASVER010000006.1, on the reverse strand, counting down.
GGTTGTGGATTAGTTCCCTGAGCGATGTTTTACAGCAGCCTGGTACCTACCCCATCTGCAAAGAGGACATCAGTGAAGTGCAGGCAGTTCTCCAATGCCCTTCTCATGCTTCCCCTCTCAAAAACCAACTGCTTCTGCACCTGACACAGCCACCAGAGAAATAATCCTCAAGTGTATCAGTCCAAAGTGTTGCAGGAGATCTCCCTGGACAGTCAGACTGGTAGTAACACAAATAGACAGTTCTTCATACTCATTTTTAATAGGCAAGCCTGGGCTCTCTGACCCCTCTTCAAACTACTAGTGCCAACTGTGGCATGAAGATGTATACTCAAGAGGTGGTGGCAGTCTTCGGTTCAGAGGTGGTGGCAGTGTTCGGTTCGGATGGAAAATTCCCTCCCTTTTGCCTCTAGCTTGTGATTGCCTCAGAGAAGAACGTGTTAATGTGTGTACAGGGGCTGAGGGGATGCTGACTCCCTTCAGGAAGCGTGGAGGAGTTATTCTAGTAGTGATCTCCTGTGGTTGGGACCAATTATGTTGCTGCTACTCGAGAAGCAGTAGGGAAGAGAGATGTACAGAAGTAGGTACCTTATCCAGTTTTGTGGGGTGGCTGTTGATTTCTAATTCAAATACCTGATAAATCTAAATGTGCAAGAGCCTCAGAGAGAACTTGTGTGGGGAAAAATAAGGTCTGTACTTAGGAAAACCTCTTTGCAATGGAAAATAGGCTGGTGAGGCAGTCTGATGGTAAGAAGGAAAACTATACCTCTCTCAAATTGTATTCATTCCCTATCTTCCTATATGAAAATGCAGGAATAAGCAGGTAACAGTATTGCCTAACACCCACCTGTCCTGCTGGAATAACTGGGCTCATGTTGGCCTTCTGCTGCAGCCGGTTTGTTAACCCATCTGATAGGAAAAAAGAGGAAGTGACTGTTAGAAGGAAAACTGGAATTTAGATGATCACACCCATCAGTTTGATCTGAAAGTGTTGCAAGAGGACTGGAAGGAGTCCAGCCTGGAACCAAACCTGGGAAGAGATTTGGAAGCTGTGGAAGCACACACAGAAGCACAGCAGGGACGGCAAAGGAGGGTCGTGATAAAAAGATCCCCCAAGAAAAATCCTGGGAGAAGCGATAGTGAAATAAGCAAGTTCAAGTAAAGGTGACTTTACTTGGGACTTATACCTAGTTGACACTGAGGTTTTATTAACAAGAATATGATTTTTCTGTTGATATATATATAGCCAGGAAAAACTGCACTCTGCATACAGAGCTGTAAAAAAATGTATTCCAGTATACTCTGTTTTGCTGTGTGTAACTGGACTAAACCATACCAGTATAATTGCCACTGTGCCAGAAAGGCATTATGCTGCTCTGTGTTAGCATAATTAAAGTAGCAGAACTTGTAAGCATAGACGAGTCCTTGAAGACCTTGGAATCTTGTTTGGAGTCAGGCGGAGCTGCTGGTCTCATTTGTATTGCATTGCTTTTTAAAAATATTTTTCTGTCTTGGTTTTTGCACAGAAGTATCTCCTTATTGCCGTATAATCCCTCTCAGAGTACTGTATGCACTTAACAGCGTGTGCTGGTTTATTTSTGAAAGGTTTCTTCTTAATGTGCGGGGCTCCTGAAGCTTTGAAGAGAAATCCTGGATCACTTTTTTAATGAGGTGTGGAAAGCGAACTGTGGGAATAAGTGGACTTGGCTGGACTGTAACTTCCCTAGATCCCCTGGGAGTTTTGATTGTCCAAGAGATGCGAGAGTTCGATGTTAAGAATATCCCAGAACCATGAAGTTCCTGAAGGAAATACTGATCATCATCACATGCATCCTAAACCCTAGCAGCTCCTGAGATTTCAAGCATTTACACTGTACCCCTTACTTTAAAGGAAATATGCCTGAAGGGAGTAGTTAGATGATTCACAATAAAGTCCGTAAATATTATAAGGCAGTAAAAATATGTTCCAAAACAATTAATAACATTAACATTATTAACCTGTTTGAAATACTGTAACTTCAGCAAAATGTATGGGGGAAGATTCTGACCTCCCTCATCCTTTGAGAAGGACAGAAGCACCATCCTAAATACTAGGGAAAAGAATAGCGAAGGATCGTCATGCCTCAGCCCTTGGGAAAGATAAGCTAGATCCAGGAAGTATGAGAGGCATTTCTACATACGTCAGTGCAGAGAGGGGACATGCTTTTCTCTGAAGCACTTGAAATACTTCATCTGTTTAGAAGGAGTTACAGCCACAGTAATCAATGAGATATTGGCTAAGAAACTTGTGAAGTAATCGGGAGGATTTTAGATGGAGCAAAAAAACCTTGGCGGTTGTACACATAGGTACAACCATCTTTCTTTGAAGAGAGTGAGAAATGGCTTTGTTCTGTGGTCCAAATACTGCTGAAAGCAAATGGACCCTCTTTTTGCTCAAATGAGAAGGATCCTGCTTCTCTAAGCAAGAATATTTGAATTCTGCCTGGGAGGCGCGGTACGGCTTTGCATGCTCGGTGTCTGCTGAGTGCATAGCTGGATACCTGCGAAATTCTGGGTGACCACAGACTCATTTCCATGTATACTACAGCATTCCTTTGGGAGGAGAGGCTCTTAATAGGTCTGTTCATAATGGACGTGTAAGCATGCAAGCTTTATTACCTGCCTCTGCCAACTCACCAGGAAAGTATGCCATTCCTGCACCAGCGGATATATAACCAGGGCTGTTCAATTATCATGTGGCTGTGCTGCCAGAAACACTGGCTCGCTCTGTCCTTGGGCTTTTCACTGATATACACAAAGCAGGAGCCTCTTGCTCCTCTGAATGGTATTATTGCAGCCGCTGGAGAAAGGGAAGGGCAGACCAGGAAAGAGTTAGGCTCTCTGCTTATGAAGAGGCGCTGATTTTAGTGCAAATCTGTGACTTACAAAGTCTGTGCCTGCAATGTGTATGACATTTGAGATATCATAATTCTAAAGAAAAAACATTTAAAGGACTTTCTGCAAACATCGTCCATTGTAACAGTTTAAATGGTAGGATTTAGACATGGAGTGTTTTCCTCTGCCTCTTCCCATGCTTGCAAACTAATGCTCTGAGACAGACCCGCAGTGTTGCCATTTCAGTGCTGTGCAGAAGAAGTCTGATCACAGAAACACTATTACGAACTTGAGAGGCAAAAAAATACAGCAAAAGAAAGTTGAGGGATTAAGAAGGAAAAAAGAGCGCAAACCCCAGCCAAACCAAAGCCACAGGAAATGGAGTCTGAATGTAAGAGCAGGATCTAGACAGAAAGGGATTTGGCAGGGGAGAAATCATTGCAGGGACTTCAAGGAGAAATATAAGGCCCAGTCCTATAAAACTCGTGCTCGTGATAAGTCTTTATCCCTGCAAATGAACACATTTGCATGACGCTACTATAGTTTGTAGGTCTAGGATGTTAGAAAAATACTGGCTGTTAAAAAAAGGGTAGCAGCACTGAGAAGGGAACAAAAGGTAGGAGCAGTGTAATGTAGAGCAGACAAGGGAGGAGGGATTGCTTGCTTTAAGCTCTTTTTGGCTGGGCAGCAAGGCTCATACCCACAGAAACAGGTAGCGACTGTTTTTTTCCAAATGGGTAGGGTGTTTGTTGGGAAAACAGTGCCTCTGGTTGTGACAAAAAGGGTTATGTTTCACATATGCCTATTTGCCAGTTCTTCTGTTTCCATCAGGATACTCCTTGTGATGCTGGATTCCTTCCCAGCCTCCTGTAGATTTTGGAAAGCCTCCCATTCAGCTGCCATGTAGAAGGCTTTGAACTCAAAACGGGAACAGCTGAAATGCACCCAGCACTGGGGGGACCCTCACAACCCTCTCCCCGTTTCTTTCTCCCCCATCAGGACCACCAGGAAGCTGGCAGGCGCCATCCTGGGASTAGCAGCGCTGGCAGCGAGGAAAGGTGGGGTTTGCAGCGCGAGGTGAAAACTTTTGAAGACGGAGGCACGGATGTTTACTTGGAAGCYGGTGCCTGATTAGTTTTTAGGATGGAATTGAATCTCTTTGTGGAAAGGGAGGCGCTTGCCTGCAGGAAGRGTTTAGCTGTGCAGGGTCTGATGAAGACACCCCTGTCCCAGAGCCATAAAAGTGTGTGGAAAGGCTGCAGAGAGATGTACTCCATTACTGTGGAAAAACAGGTAACATTAGGATTTCTTTGCAAAAAATCAACAAACTAATTTCCCTTCAAGGAACAGAAACACTGTTGAAGAAAATGCCATCTGTGCATCAGCTCCCTTCTGACTATAAGTGTGTCTTAAGTCAGGAGAAAAAGAACTGCAAACTACTTAGCTGATAAGCACGAGCAATTAATTTAGCTGTGGCATACAGTAGGTAAGTCTTATATCAGTGGGAGTTGTGTGCAGCTAAATCTGGCTCATAAAACAAACATAACTTTGGGCAGCTACTCAGTAAAGTCCTATCCTGGTTCATCCCATTCGGAAGCATAGTCATGGCACTGATATGTAACATACTTATTTGTTGATATGTCTGATGTTTGCATACAGGGTCTATACGAGAAAGACAAAGAGATACCCTGGGATATAGTTAATATTGCCCTCAATATCCTTGATACACCCAGTGCTGTGTTTACCTATCAGAGCACATTTCAGAAGATCCCCTTCTCACCAGCCTGAGGAGCTGCAGAAAGTTGTTGGTGTCAGAGAGCACGACGACCCACTTTCTTCACTTCCTTCCTTACACTCTTGAGTAAAGCTGTGGTCACCAGCATAGGAGAAAGAATAATGCATACTTTTTTTTGCCCTTCTTTTTAAAGGCTTTATCAGGCTTCTTCCTTGATGCAACAGAATTAGGCTTCAGTTCTGCTGGAGAGGCCCTCACGGCTGCACGGACACTGCAGTGCCGCAGCAGACTGTGCAAAGCATTGCACCTCACGAGGGGAGGTACAGCTGGTCCCATACRAACCTCTCACAGTTTACCTGTGGGATGGAGGTTAGAACAGCAGATTTCAGTAGTGACGTAAAAAAGTATCCCATCAGCTTACGGGGATTTCTTGCAACTTCAAAAGTGGCTGCTCTGTAATAAAGGGTATCTAACTAATGAGAGATTTGAGCCACGCAGGAAATTTAGAGGTCGCAGGGCCGAGCACTGCATTGTTGATGGGTTTGTGGGATTTAAAACATCCAAGATAAGASCTTTGTTCCTCTACAGAATGCGCGTGGGAGAGAGAAACATCTGAGTGAACAAATGGGGCAGTTTAAGAATAGTTGCTTTTCCAAATTTTACACAAATATAGTTACCAACCTTTTTTTTTTCCTCCACTGTATTTGAGAAATAAATTCTTTCAGTTTTGTTTAAAAATCAGCTCGGTTCTCCTGGTCAGAAAAATGCCTTGTTACTAAAATTCTAGACCTTGCACAGAGATAATGGGCTAATTTACTGATGGGAGGTACTGATCTTTAAAAACTCATCCTTAAGAATATATCAAGTTTACTGATATATTCCCCAAGCCTAGCTTAGGGAAATATGCTCTAATCTGTCTTTTCCTTCAATAATGTGGAAAAAAGAGTAGATTTTAGACTTTTAAAATGTTTGTCTTCCTCAATAATACCCAGTGGACCCTGTCTGAATACCTGAGTAAGGGAAGTGTATTGCATAACTTGGCCAGTCCCAGTGCGATGTCCTGTTTGTACCTCCCATCGGTTCATAGCTGTTCCTGAAAGAGCGCACATGCTCCGGGCCAGACAACGCACCGCTGAGCTGACAAACACAAAGCTATCCAGGAGATTCATGGACCCGTCTCTTACTGTGCATCTTGAGGATGCGTCTCACTCCTTATCCTTTAGGAAATGTTTAGGTACKTGTTCCACCTCACCCACCCAGAGGAAGCAATTCTGGAATAGTACAGAGATGCTAAAGCAAGTTGGGAAYGGAATATCAAACTCAAAGCAATCAAATTCAGCAGATTATTCTGGCATTTTTTTCCTCTGGGGTCTCCTCTGCTGGTCACTTGTATTTGCGTAGGTATACAGCATCCACGAGGCGAAAAAACTCTCTGCTGAAGAGGTTTCTGAAAGAGAACAGTAGGCAAGATAATTCATTAGGAGCAGCCACTGACAGAAGTTGCAATGCAGTACTCTAGCTTACTGGTATTTCATTTTCAGTAATGTGCATGGCCCACGTCCTGATAACTGTAAAGATAGATATCCTTAGATAGATAGATATACCAAACTGGGAACTCTTTGAGTCAGCAGCATTGATTAGGCTTTATACAAACACAGTAATATCACCCAATATGTCATGAGGKAGAGGATGATTTATTGAAGTAAATGATGCGACAGGAATATTTTTGTGCTACTACCCAAAGAGGAGAGCCAAGCTATTGCTGCCTGTGGATGGATGTATCAGAAGTGCCCTTTGCTCTTCCAGCACATCTACCCAGGAGACAGCCGTCAYGCCGTGGGCCAGCTAACCTCACCCCCTCTCAAGGCTTTGTCTTAAAAACAAGTATTAGTCACGTGAGAGGTTTGAATACTTGTGCTGGAAAGAGCGCATAATTAAGGACTTTCTAAAKCATGCAGTATATCCGTTTCAAACTACAAAGCATTTGAAAGATCAGTGGTCAGGGATTTATGAAATGATTTATTGTGTCAGTGATGACTTAGATACTTCATATCAATGGATTATTCTTCTCTGTCACAGGAACAACATTTGTTTTTATCCAGGGCCAAAACCTGAAGTCATTATTCATTTTATTACTTAGGCAAAATTCTCATTAAAGACTTAAGCAGTTGGCTCAAGGCTCAATATTTCAAAGGAGAATGTATTTAGAACAGAAAACAGCAGAAAGGTCTTTGTAAACATCTGAACGTCTCTTTAAACTCATTCTACAAACACATTAAGTCCGTAGTGATGCAAACAGAGAAAGTTAATTCAGCCACAATTCCCACCTTTCTTCTGTGCCAAGAGATGGATCTGTTTACTCCTCATGAAGATAACTTTGTTTATTGTCTCCCAAGCTAGCCTTAGCTCTTACCACCTTCATCAGAGGTGAGCCCTGCTAGCCTGCTTTACAAGCCTGCTGTGATGCTTATCGCCTTGGCGTCCRAAAAGATCTTGGATAGCCTGTAAGTAAAACCAAACCAGAGCAATAGAGCCTTTCAAGTGCGCTGTCAGTGAACAAATTATGTGGTCACTGAGGGAGCCTAAAATGAAAATAAACAGCGTGCAGAGTTCARATTGGCCTGAGGACCCCCAGAGAGATATTGAAGGAATATAGTGCAAACCTATCAGCMAGTATCACTGATGTGCACTGGGTGTACACATTCTCACCTAACTCAATTAGAGAAGTTGTATCTGTATAAATACAAAGTACCAGATGATTCTGCAGGTATATTTTCAAGTTTAATTGGATACTTTTAAMATGTGGAAGTGACCTACCTGTAATATATTATACTTTTATCAGTCTTTAACTAGATTTGACAATTCCTTAGGGCAGGAATTATCTTTGGTTGTGGTACACATATGGATGACAATTAAAAATTTAGTAACGTATGTGAGAACTGGAAATAACTGTAATTTGCTTTGTTTTTCTGGGGTCTTAAGACTTGCTTCTGCACACTGAGACTACAGTAGCTACACATTTGTACAGTGGCGAGCTATCAGATTTCAGAGGTCASTTTTCAGTGTTAAGAGTTTCCTCATCTAAATTATACCACCTTTCATCCTGAAAACACATTTCCCCTCTTCATCCATAAATCAAAGCGTAAGAATGACATTATTTTCTGAATTCTCAAAATCAAAGTGATGAACAGAAATGGTTTAGGAAGGAGTGACCTAAGTTTCATTTAGTCCAGTTTCTTGATAGCAAAGTCAGAGAATAGTTTTCTTGAGTATCCAAACCAGCATGAGGATGAAGCAGCCTAATTCACCTTCACTTGATACAGCTTTAATATTTTGAATTCACACCGTCCAACATGATCTATTGCCCAATAGCACAGAAAGCTGTTTTATTATTCCATGGTGTATTCCCCCTAGTCAAAACATCGTTACCTGAAATGACACTCTTGGCTGTTCAACCAGAGATAAACCTGCATAAATACTAATTTAACTTCAACTGCAGGGCAAATCCGAGCAGATCTCAAACACTGGTGCACAGATGTGAGGCAGATTCATCATTCAAATAAAATGTGCATTTGTTAGGTAACCTCCTACACAGAACTGTGTAAAGGCCATCAGTTATGGTCAGATGAGACTTTTTCCTCTCCCATGTTCACCAAAGAGTTGTTATGCATATGGACAGCTGATTTGCCCATAATTTATTAACCTGGATGACACTTGCATATTTCAGGTATTCCAAAATCAGTCTTTTCTGTGTGATGGGGGAAAAATGTGTGGCAGAGAGAGATTAATGGTCTTCAACATGCAATTACCATATTTCACATACACCACACATCATAGAATATTGAATGTTTTTTTACTCCCTTTCTTAAGTCGCAAAGGCAAGTGCTCAGGGCTGTTGAAATGCCAGATCTTAAAAAAACTGCCAGTAATGCATAATTCTGTCTCTTTGTGCACCTATTAGCACAGTCTCCAACTGCCAGTTTTTGGCAAGCGATTGGACTTATTTGCAACTTCCAGATGCGTGGAAAGGGATTTTCCCACTCCAGCCAAGATGAGCCTTGCGGGAATGGGGCACGTGCTGCCGGGGCTGCACAACCACCGTGTGATGGTGCCGGGCTCCCGGCTCCACTGTGCCTGGGAGAGCTGTGCCGGCAGCAAGCGGCAGACCTCTGGATGCAGGAAAGGCAGCCGAGCCCAGCGCCGTGCYGCCTTGGTTGTTGCCGTACCACCGAGCACAGGCAGCCCTCCTACAGCTCCCAAGCGTGCTGTGCCCAGCCTTCTGCTTTCTGTCCTCGCTGCTGCCCAAACGTGCGTAGCCTGTGCAAGCACCACCAGCCCATCCAGGAGCAAACACGGCCAGCATACTCGGGCACTGGCTGTACCCGAGGTGCTTTTGCAAGCTTGCAGGAGAGATAGTAAGTGAATTTAGTTTCCAGGGCAGCCTCTAGGTCACCCGTAATAGGTCACTCTTAACAAACGGCGTTGACACGGAGCTGGAACAGCAGTCAGTGAATGAAACTGAGCTCTCTCCTATTTGAGCAATGGAATTTATTCCCAGCTCTGACCTTGTGCAAACTCTGTTACCATATTTATCACACGGAAAGAATGACCACGGCCGCTGCCGGCAGCGTGGGCAGGCGGCCTCCTCAGCAGGAGCGACTCCCAGCACGGTCCACACACCGAGGAGCCGAAACGCACCCGGGGGTGCTGGAGGAAGGAGGGAAGAGGGATGCGCTCTGCTCTCTCACCTGAAAACAGGAATGTTGCAAAAAGCTGCTGAACCCGAATGGCGCATGGGGTGCGGAGCTGCACAGGACGCCGGGCTCTGCTGCTCCCCARTGTGTATCTCTTCCCCTGTCCCCTGGGTGCCTCTGGGTGCAGCAAGGCACTACCCAGAGCTTCGCCTCCAGAAATGGGTGAGGAGAGCTGGCCCAAAGCGCCGCTCTCTCCAGCAGTGCCATTGCTGCTGAAGGTCGCAGGCCAAGGAGGCTGCAACCTTCCGTTCACCCTCACGCTTGAAATCAACAGCTGCATCTCTGAGACACGGGTTTGCGGTGAGAGATGCTGTGCTCGCTCTGCCAGCTTCTCAGGGGCCAGAAGGAAGGGGGATTTCTGCATGAAAAAGATCTTCCCTTCGAATCCGTATCTCCTCTTGTGCTGGCAGGGGCTGCTTAGCTACTTGTACAGAAACTGCCCATTCCTGCGCTCCCTTCTCTCCTGAGTGCCCCTCTCTGCTGGGAATGTACTTTGCCAGAAACAGCGAATGACCTCCCCGAGCGTACAGGAAGCATCACGCTAAAAAAAGAAAGCAAATCGTGTGAACAGAGCTGAACTTCCCACAAGGTGTAATTTTTCTCCCTTTGTTACTTTCAAATGCAAATACATCATGACAAAAAGATACAGAGGAGGTATGAGAGAGTAGGGGAAAGAGCCCTTGGGACCCRTCTGCTTTGCATTCGGATATCCTGAGCCTGAAGGTTATTTCAAAGTAGCTCAAAGGAAAGGCTTATTCTTACTTAAGGATTTTTGTTAATCAGCTRTGACGCACCTCAAATCATTCACCTCTCTGGGCTTTATCTGAAATAAGTTYGTGTTTTTCCAAGCTGCCGTGCTGGAGGAAGGAAATCTCCTGTTTTGGTCAAAGTGTAGGTTCTGGTAATGGCAGTGAGAATAAAAGCAAAGCACAATGTGCAGGCACAGCGGTGCTCACACCGCTGCTTGGCAATCCGCAGGGACCCTGCCAGAGCCAGGCAGCCTCCCGGGAGCACCGGGACAGGATTTGCCGTCCACGAGGACTGCGGGGAGGGATTCCCTGGCCCAAGCCTGCTTTTTCAGGTGGTTTGTGGCAGCACCGCAAGAACATGCAAAGAGCAAGAGGGTTTTTTTTAGTGATTAAGCTCTTGGACCATATGACTTCTTGAGGGTAGCTTCAGCAAACTTGAACCAGTTAATAAAATGTCCACCATAAAGAAATCATACTGTGAAGCAAACTCCTTTTTATTGCCTTAAGATGGTAATTGGATGAAATATTATTTAAAGGCCCTACTGTAGTGATACTTCCCTGGGTTTCCCCTCCCCTCCCCCACAGCCAGATGCCAGAAAGAAGAGTTTGCTGTGAAGCTTTTTTTTTTTTTTTTTTGGCATTCCCAGCTAAGACAGGAAGCTTGTGCTTAACTTAACTCTTTGGAGTTGKGGGGCAATATACTTTCTCCTCATTCCACCAGTTACCCTGGAGCTGTAAGGTGTATCTCCATAGACGGCCCTCTACACAATGATTTTAAAGTGTTTTGCAAGTGGCAGATGCCACCAGCATTAGGTGACAATGAGAGGAATAGCCTCATTGCAAAGGAGGAGAAACAAGGACAAAAGTGTCAAATAACCTGCAGAAAACCATGCTATGTCCGCAGCACGGGCAAGAACAGGGTCCATCTCAAACGCCTTGCCCTGCAGGCACCTGCAGGTGTATGGCCACCCTGCTGCCTTGGCTCCTCCGGCGTGGYGTGCCTGGCATGAAGCAGTACGCAGTGCTGGAGCTGGTGGATCTAATGACTCATTCGCAGGCTTGCTAAGCAAAAGCCATTATCTGTGATAAATCTGAACRCAGACCAGAGCTTCCTGCTATACGCTGTAGATAGATACAGAAATGTAAGAGGCTRCCAACAAATTGCAACCATGGTAGAGGATAATTTGGTTGTATATTATGGCCTGGTGAGCAAACCTTTTCTTTTTCTGTGGATGTTTCAGTCTTTCTGTTTCAAGGTGGGGCTGTGTACTGCTGCAAACTGCACTTCCTAGCCGGCTGCTTGCATCATCATGGTGTCAAAGCTGCCCAGAGAAAGCAGAATTGCAGCTGAGATACAGCTAAGCAAGATTAAACTGCTCTTTTTGTTTGCACTGTTTATCTTTTCCCTTGCCAGTGCACTTCCTCACATTCCTCTGGTGCACTTTAGAACAAGTAAGCCTTTTGAAATGATTCTCCTAGCACACAGAGAAACCACCTCGGGCAGTCATCAAAAAGCCAGGCTCAATTTAAGTGAGGCATATTGGCAAGAAAGARCAAAGGTGAAGCTTTTTGCCTTGAAAAAGTGTGAAGCCGTTGCAGTCTGCTGCAGAGGAGATTTTATTTAGAAACACACACGCGAATACCGTCTAGTAAAATACTATAGARCACATTCAAATTCTACTGGCAGCACATCTCATCCTTGCTTAAGGTTTGAGGCTTAAATTGGACAAGAATAATATAAGAAAATTTATCTACTGCTTTTCTGCCTTTCCGTTGGGTTCACACAACAGTGTCTTCATCACTCCTCTTGGCATCAATTCCCCTCTSTGTAACATGGGCCTTCTACTTCCTCCATGCTCTGGCCTTTTGAAATGCTTTCATAAGAAGTGCTGTAGGTCTCTCGTATTTGAAGATGAATATTGATTGTAGAGGTATAAAAAATACATTGGTACTTACAGTTGAGCTGGAAAAAAAAATGCTTCTAAGGTATCATTATTTTGCCATGATAGGATGCTACAGAGACTTACATATTAGTGTTTGATTTACCACAGCATGACTTCAGTGGTGGAAAATGAGCAATGTGCAAGTGCATCAACACAAGGCACCGAGAGAGCAGCAAATGTTTTCATGCATCGATCTGTCTGATTTGATAAATCAGTAAATTCTGCCTTTAAAATAATACACAGGAGTATCAGAGGCTTCAATGTGAAGACGCTAATCTTTTCTGAGTTGAGATTTTTGTTCTCATTAACTCAACCTTCATAGTTTCCTTCGGTCAAAAAAGTTTCCGGTTTGATGACGACAATGCCCACACTGGACGCCTGGCCAGGAAGGCAGGTGACAGCAGTGGAAACCCAGCTACAGTTACACCAGGAACTGCCATCAGTGGTACCTGGGCTTACAAAGACCCTATGAGGAAACGATGGCTCCGCGTGTTGAACCTGTTTGGAAATAAGCGTATGGAAAATAAACAGCTTTGATCGTGCCAGGTTTGGTTGGGAATGCTTCCCCTTTCAACAGCTATTTGAATGCCAATCTATTTTTAGCATTCCAAATATTTTTACASCGCAGTTTTGGCATGCATTTTCATACTGTAATTTGGAAGGACTAAGTTAAGGTTTTGCTTTTACTTTTTAAAATGAAACCAGAGGCATAATGCAATGCCCTCTTCAGCCAAGAGCCTGCCAATGAGCATAATTTGCCTTGTAGTGGGATAGAGAGTAAATATAAATTAGAATCTAACACCTGAAATACAGTGGGCAACACCTTCTGTTAGTGTAAACAAGCAGAGCTGTGGTGTCGGTGGAGCCTGGCTGATTTTTATTTGTGGGAGTCTGGACCTTTGTCTGTGCAACTCACATCAGCTGTGGCTGGTAGGTCCCAAAACAGTCTCATTTTCTGCTCCTGGATAGAGGCTTTCCCCTGGCTGCCCYATGGGACTCAGCAGATACATCTCCCAGACCCAGAGCTACCCCATGAGGGGTGTGCTTTCCCCTTCTGCGTGACCCTGTTCCTAGCAGGTCACCTCGGCAAGAAAAATCACTTGTCTCCACAGGCCTGTGCAGGGCCAGATCCCTATTTTGGCTCCCTGCTCTATTTAGTGACGTAGGCCTTAATGTTGAGATGTTCACTGGTGCCAAAGGTCCTTGGAAGACAAACTCCTGCTTTCAAACATCACTGCAGATCCTGCCTGGAAGCTCAGGGGATGAAGGCTCCTCAAGGATTCAGGCACTCCTGAAGATGAGTGGGAAGGTGGGAACCAAAAGCACTGATTTCTGATCCCATCACATCCTGCCCTCATTGCCATGGCTGATGGTCCCCTACTCTGTTTAACAGGAACACTATCATTTGGGGGTTTTTTTGGTCCTTTTTTTTAATTCACCAGGATACAACGTGAAACAGAGGCGATTTGGGTTGTGAGCTGTCAGTGGGCTGCCCATCAGTCATGATGGATGTCTTGTGCCTTTGTCGCTGTCAGTTGATATTGCAGAGCAATTGCGATGGTTTATTTGTGCTGTATCGCAGAGTCTCAACCCAAAATGGGAGAYTCTGTTATGGTGTTGACAAGTTCGGTAAGCCACAGTGATTTGATGGTAACTCTTACGCCTGGTCAATGTGAGAYTGAATTAATCTTGCTATGGTAGTGGGGCTCGCAGCACCCAAGTGTTGCTGAGCAATGGAAAAACTGGCAGATGTCAGAGCAGAAGGGGGCTTTTCTGCAAAGGGTAAGTCATTAGCAGTTTTATAGCATATTTGGTAAATAGACTAAGAAGTTGAAGCGAAGCTAAGATACCGCTATACAACCGGAGGTGTTCAGGAAACCACTGTGTGCTCTAGCTTCGTATAATTAAATAGCTGCCCTGTTTTGACCCAGAGGTGGTTAATCTTCAGCAGCAGATGAGCCACTTTGTTTACAATAGGCAAAGGCAGCCTGCAAAGGGCTTCGGTTAGGTGCAGAAATCATATTGTCAACAAGAATAATACTTGATTACTAAGAGCTGGAGTCCTGGCCAGGAACAACACATCTTCAAGTTTACGCCCCTATGATCAGAAGCATAAGCTATTGATAATTCAATGTTTAGGAACGGTAACTGGAAAAGCAGCCCATGAGCAGCTGAGACTGCATTTCGCCATTGGTGAAAGGATGTATTATCACAGTCCTCAGCACTTAATCATTGAGTGGAATACACAAAAATAGCCAGGAAAGTTGCAGGCTGTGCTGAGTGGGTTGAAAGGTTGTGGGAACATGTTCTGGCACACCCTCRTGCTGTGGTGAGACACACGATGAGGGGGAAGGGGAGGGAGCATTTTGGCGGGCCTGGGCAAAGGGGAATATACTCTTGTTTCCATATAAACCATCTTCTCTCTTTCTCTCAGCATCGTTTTGCTTCCTGGAGCAGAAATAATTCCCATTACTCATTTAGGGTAACACTTTTCTAATGCTTATAATGTGGAAATGTCTCAGCTGCAAATCTACAGTCCTGCTCAAACACTGGGARAAAGCTTTAGTATATTACACAATAAAGTATTTGTAAACACAGATGACTTGAGTTTAAGAGGAACTTTGGTCAGCTCAAAAATAAACCAATACAGCATTACAACATGAGAACAAACAAGCCAGGCAGGGGAACCTGCCTGTGGTTGTTAATAAACCCACCATCAACTCCAAAAAAAACCAAGCCCTGTCACTGGAGCAGGTAGGAGAGCAGGTACCCCAAGGAAATGAGGATAAAGTGCCACTTGGTTGGCTACCTGTGATATATATTAAGAAAAGGCCCATAAAAACCAGCCATTGTACCACAGTTAATATCAAGTTAGCCGCCGTGCTGCCAGACCAGCCAAGGCATGAATACTAATGCTGCCCTCAGCTGCCACAGAAATTGTCTCTTTGCATAAGAGCAATGAAGACCTTTTGTCCTTAACTCACTTGTGCCGGGACTAAGCCAGGAGCTCCAGCTGCATCGGCAATCAGACAAGCTCTGCTTAGCAGCATTGAATTCGCAGCATTATATTTAAAGCTCACTCTTCTCCGCCTCCCAGGGAGCAAATGAAAAAGGAGGCTGCACACCCGTTCTTTGGTAGGGGTGGCCCCAAGGTGGTGTCCCTGCTGGGTGCACAGCAAGCAGATAAAAGCACAGCCAGAACAAGCTTTTCTGAGCACTTYGGCTGTGTGAGCGCAGCGGGGGACCCACAGACCCTCCCCGAGGGGCCGCGGGGCAGTGATGGGGACAGAAGGTGGTGGGAGATGGCACGGGTGATGCGGGGCTGTGCTGACACTGGCGGAGGCGTGGGGACGCAGGCACATCCCCGCTGGGGCCGGGGATGGGGCTGCTGCAGGAAATACCCCCTGTTACCGTGGGGTTGCGTGCGGTGGGAAAGTGGAGCAGCACAATTTTGTACAAATCCGGCAGCGAGCGGAAGTCTTTCTCACTCGACAGGAAGGCGAGGGCTGTCCCACCGGGCAGCAGCAGCAGCGGTTCCTTCAGCCTTGGACAGGCAGCAGCATGTCAACAGCCGAACCACAGGTTGTGTTACGCACCGGTGGAGCCCTTCTCAATGTCACTCTTTTCTACCTGATATGGCTGGGGGTGCCGAGACAAGAAAATTAAGAAATTCATTTTTATGGAGAAAAGTTTGCCTGCTGCCTTCATGCTTGAGAGTATCCTTGGTTTTATGTCATACCACTCACCCAGCAGTCTCGCATCACTTTCTTGAAGGATCGCCTACGTGGCAGAGTTACTGCAGAGCTGTTACTTCAGAATAGTTGTTTCTGAACAACCCTGTGCAAAAACAGGCTTATTCTGCAACAAGAAAACCCTATTCTGGTTGATCTTAGTACTCTGTCAAAACTGACTTCCTTCAAGAGTGGATTAGGTTAAATCAGACCAAGTGGAAGAAAAGTGCCCACACACAGAAGGATCAGGAACAGCCTTCAAACTCACACACCCTCTCTTAATCGGGGTGAATTGGCAAGCGTGGACAACTGTCCCATTGCACAGGGGAAAAAAAACTGGAGTATATAGATAGGAGTCTGATACAAAGGCGCAGCATGGGCCTCCCAAGCCCTACTCTTTCTTCTAAGTATGTAACAATTGGGTGAAGATTAGTTTCTCCTGTCGGTTGCATCTCTTATGCAATGTACCTTTTTCTTTTAGTTTTATTCTTATGTTGATTATTTTTCCCCTGCTAACTTTTGCAAACATCAGCTTTCTCTTTACCACTCTAGTCCTGCTTCTCAAAACAATTGCATGTGTACAAACAGCTGATTCCTTATGATGCAATGCTTCCAATTTTCACATAACCACCTTGCTGTCAACTACCTGCAGCAAATCAGAGTCTATTCAAGCAAATCAGAGCTCATTGCATTTATGTCAGTCGCATGTTGTTTTCAAGAATCCAATGGATCTCTTGATCTCACAGTATACACACTGTCACTTCCTCCATCAGTAAATCCATGAAAATTAGCAGAACAAAAATAATGGTGACACTGAATAATTCAGTAATACACACTGACGATATCTGCTAAACTCCTGTCAACACAGCCTACTTTGCTGTCACTGCAGTGTACAGTGGAACTGGCTTTACAGTTCTATGGACTATTATTAGTCTGGTTTTTGGATGCTTAACACCTTTTGCAAGAACAGCAATAGAACAATAAACTGAGATTTTTATCGTAATGATGTTACAACTAGAAGGATAAAACCCCAACCAAACAAGAGTATACTKATATTTTGTCACAGTTATAGGTAAGTTGCTGTAAGAATGATCAGCTCTGCTAGGTCAGCTTAGTCTTTGCTGCTTGGATTTGCGTCCATCTCCTCCTCTGCCACGCTCACAATACGATGTGAGAGCACACTTATGAGGCAAACAGGGAGTTACATAATTTATGACCCAAATAAAAAAATCCAGGCATGGTACAGAAGTGGATGGTTGAAGATACTTTACCTAACAATTCAGCCATTCTTCTTTAAACAAGAGRGGAGAAGTAAATCATAAAGCTGAGTCCCTGAGGTGAAGGAAAGACACAGAGCGGCTTTGTGTTAATACGAGTGGAGCTATGACTGTGGCACCTTAATGTGAAGGAATGAAGCACTTCCTTAGCTGTTTTACTCAAGCTTGAGAAATATTTTGGGTTTTGCATGTAGAATCTATTTAGCTCATGAAAGAGGAGAACAAGAGGTAGTTCAGTCTCATGTCTGGGCTTCCTACACATTGGATAAAAGATCTATAGTAGTAGAAATATCTTTAACCCAGACCAAAAAGCGAATAATCTGAGCTAACAGGTGAAAGGYAAAGCTAAACAAATTCAAAATGTAAGTCAGTCAGAATCTTTTCACAGTATTTCACCTCTAGAATAATTTATGTACAACTATAATGGACCTGTTATCACTTGAAGCCTTTAAATCAAGACTGAACAACTTCAAAAATAAGAACTGCTGTAGCTTAAACAGAGTTAAAGATACCATGTTGAAATTATTAAGACAGGGTATTTGGACTTCATTATACATAATCCTTTCTGATCTTCAAGTCTATGTCTACTTGCACAAGCCTGGAGTAATGGGTCTTCCTGTTGTAATCTAGCTGTACTTTTAGTCCCTGGAATTTTTCCATAATGCACAAATTAAGATGGAAAGTTATTTACTCTGATTAAAAAAATACATAATTCAGATTGACGCTTAAAAATGAAAGTTAATAATTGATTATAATTTTGCTTTTGCCCTTCTGGGTTCATGCTGTCCTCGTATCATTGTGCGTATTTCTATAAAACAATTGACATAAAAATGTTCCTTCTTAAGTTATTTTAAAAGAAATTATGTATGGGTTCCTTCATGTTTGCTTTCTCCTCTTCCTTGCTTTCCATCRTATTTGGCATTTTGTCCGGTGCAGATGGAGAGCACTTGGTTATGGTCAAAGCTTTCTTTGAAGGACAGCACATGGACACTGTATAGTAGCAGAATGTATTTTATTTATTGTAGAGGGGCCATATACAAATCAGAGAGAGGAAAAAATGCAAGCCATTGCGTTCTGGTTTTCTGTGTAGAGAAAAAGAGGGTGATAATTTCCACTCACTTGGAAAACTGTTTAGGTCAGCTTCAGGAGGGAAAGAATGAAATTTGATTGTAATGGACCTGAAGATGAACACTGTTTCCCATTTACTGCCAAACCAGTATTGGCCATGAAAAACTCTTAATATTTGACCTTGAGGAACCTCTTTAAGAGGCATTATGTATGCAAGGCCTACAYGTAAACCCTTGAATATGGCGATACCTCTAGCCAGCTACCAAATGCTTTTGGCAAATCCCTGGCTGGAAAGCATCTATTTCTAAATAAAACTTGTTAAGAAATTATATAGCATGTACAGATAGCACCTAGAACATTTTTCAATGCCACAATAGTGTGTTTTTCTTTAACCTCTGTAGGTCAGTTTACAGGGTAGTGTGGACACTCAAAGGTAAGATGAGCCATCCAGGAGATTTCAGCCATGGTCAATGGCTGCAGAAACAACAGTGCCAAAGGAAGGCTTTAGCGCACTCCCTGACCAACAAGAAGCTACCAACTCTACACATCAAGAGATAGTCTGACAGATCAGTCCCCTCAGTGGCAATGCTGTCCCCACACCCTTGCTTCTGTCCCTTCAGTGGTTTCAGTATAACTAGCTGCTGAGTCAGGGAACTGAGGCAATTAAATTTTTGGTTTTCTTTGTAGTTAGCTTCCCCAAGGGATTCTTAAGTCAGTGCTGTTACCAGAAGAAATGCTTGCCAAAGCTTGCTGACCATGCATCTGTACAGATCCCGGGAGTGCCTCTTCAGTTTTGCCAAGCCAGGTTAGGTCAAGTCACTGTCAGACTGCTATTAGTCTAAACTGGTTGACTGCTCAGAGCTAAGCAGTGAGAGGCATAACTTCCAACAAAGCAGTAGTAACAACTATGGGAAATAGTACCATCATAAACTGCCGTGGTCATTCCCAAATCCCACTTGGCAACTAGAGGGTAAACACTGAGGACAGAGACAAGATGTCAGTAAGCAGTATCATCTGCATGGAAAAACCTGCAATATACATAAGGTGGTGTTTACATATATACACAGGATTTGGGAATAATATCTCAGAAGTCTTAATTTGATTATAAACCATGGACTTTCTGTAAATCCTTTAGAAGGAAAGGTAATTCAGGGGTAAAACTTGCTGGCTYCAAACAAGAGGTCAGTKCTTTGGATGCTTAGTTCAGCAAGTRTCTCAGGTAAAGACAGCACTGGTTACATTAAACCACTTGACATCATACAATTTGTATCAGCAATTCTTCTATGCTTTTGCAATCATGATTTTATCACAATAAGGTCAAGGCAGTTGGACATAGAAGAATATAAGTTTCAGTTAATTCTCCTAAGCTTTGAACCAGGCTGACGTCAGCTTAAGATGAAAGAAATTAGGCCTGGTTGTCCATAAAACAAGTTGTTCCACTAAACAAGTACTATTTGAAAGGAGAAAATCTCACATCCCYACACAATATTATTCATCCAAGTGGTAACTCATTAGTGTAAATCATCTCTAGGTAGMCATTTACAAGATATAGGAGATAATGGTTTGGCTGCAGAACATTTCTGGTGGAGGAAAATATTGTGAAAGAAGTGGAGGAAGATGAAATCCTACTGTTGAAATATCTGACGACTCTCATGTACTTCAATAGGGTCCACATCTCCTTATTCTGCAACCTGTTATTTACAAACTGCATGGAAGAAYCCTGCATGAAAAACTGGCTGTAGGCAAGGCAGGTTGTACCCTACACAGTTGCTCTAATAATTAAAATTAAGGCAGAATTCAATCCCAAACCTATTTATTTTAGGTTATGTTTCTACTACTTCCATCTACCTTGATATCCAGAAGTAGGTTAAAATTGAACTAACAGATTTTTTATATTCCTGTTTTGCCCAAGATACTAGATCTATTCAGATAATCACTTTTTAAAAATCCATTTTTTTTAAACAAGAACTGTAAAAAAATGCCTGAAGCACTACGTTACCTTTCSCACTTTCCTAATGGCATCTCCTCAAAGCTCATGGGATGATGGCCTGTAATTCAGTAAACAGGAGAAAGTTGTTCTGGCCCCTATATGTACCTGAATGCTCCTGCTAAAAGATACAACTTGATGATGACTACTTGTCTTTTTTTTAAAAAAGCACACTACACATTTACTTTTGCTTTGTAGCTATAAGAGACCTTTCACAAAAGCCAGTTTCTCTCAAGTAATTTATTTCCTTGCAGAATACAATCTACAACATAAAATACAAGCCAGCATGTTTTCCTCTAATCCCTTTCAGCTACCGTACTATTCAATGCTACTGTAAAGTAGGTGTGAAAATTTCAGATGGAAAACATGAGTTAGTTGGATCGCATCCCCTTCAAATATTTCAATTCTTTTGCAGTACAAAAACTTAATAGGGATTCAGAGGTTTGGTCTGTTTTGGTTTTTKTTTTGAAACTTCATAGGAACTATTATACCAGAAGACAGAGTAAATGCTCCAACCTAAGATAAGGATCTTCTACTAGCTCCSCCGGGGGAAAGCATGACTGAGGAGTTAGTATCATTAGCCAGCAGGACAGTGATCTCATTTCAGTGACCTTGTTCTATCAGCATCAGTGACRACTTACTTACAACAGCAAAGCATTTAATATTAAAACTCTGTCAAGTGCTTTCTAAAACRTCAAGTGCCCCTCCCCAATTTACAAGCTATTATTTTATAGATACTGTATTATAAAAGTGTTATGAAGTTATGTTATAAGCAGTTATTAATGCCTTTGCTACAGGCTGAATCTGTAAGAGGTGACCGAGCAACCGGCTGTTATGGGATGCCTATTTGGGATAGATCAAACTAATTTTTCTAACACACTTTGCCAGTATTTTATTTCAGAGAAGTGACAAGCTGTTGGCCTCAACAGCTGTAGTGCTGATGGTTCAAGAGGCAGCTATGTCGGTAAATACAGGCGTTTTCAGACTGGGAGAAGAAACGGGATGACAAGAGGAATACAGGCATTAGGTACTTGATTATACTTTGTCTCCTCTTAAGACTATAATCACCATCGGATGGACACAGGGTGTTTAAAAGCCTTTTATATTTACTTAACACATTTATAACTTCCCTGCTGGAAGTGGGTAGTCATTGCGGTACTAGAGGAATAACTGTAGAAATGCCCTTCAGCACAAAGGGGCTCAGATCTACCTCTACACACATTCCAACACTTGCTTTTCAGGAGGGTGTAATGATTTACACATTATTCTTAAGTAGAGTAAGTTTCAATGGCAGATTAGTAACAAACTGACAAGCTATATGTGCCTGTCAAGAACTCACAGCAGAGCTGTTGCTGTCTTTGGACTCTAACAGTTGCCATGTAAAAAATACTCGTTTTTCTTTATTAAAAAAATCCATCATCCGAAGTCAGTAAGAGACCATGAGTAAGTACTGTGTAGGTTTTCTACACTCAGCTGACTTCAACTGTTAACAGCTTTAAAAACAGAAGAATAAAACCCCAAGTTTATGAACGTCTGACAACAAACTGTGTAATCCTGGAGCATCGTTGTTGGCGTTGCTAAATCTGGTCTTGATACCACAGTGTCAACATCCATCAGGTGCAACCGCCGCATGCCGCTTCAGTCATTCTGTGGCTTTCTGTGGAAGTACGTGCAGATCTTCCTCATGGAAACTGAAGTGGTTGCAGCCTAGGAAGAAAAAAAAAACACAAAACCAACAAGAAACKTTTCTAGCTTAACAGTTCATGTGCTGCAGAAGTCTCGAAGTCTCCTCTCCATCATTGCTCCAGTTCATTTAGCTTGCCAAGTAAGATAGTAAATGAAAGGTTCTTTACTATAATCTGTTTGTCTCGCAGGTAAGAGGCTTACTACCCACAGGAAACACTGGCTAAAACCTACAGTTGTCTTACTGCCATAAGAAAAGCACTCTGGCTGCAGTTTCAGCTTCCCTACAGCAAATAAGAGAGCTGCCGATTTCCAAGATGTAGCAGATCAACAAACGCTGCTGGTATTCCAGGCACCTCCTCAGGCTTTGAGTACAACACAGGAGCATCCCAAAATCTGAACTACAGCATASTGGGCAGGAAAGGTAATTGTTCTATAGTAATCTCTCTCCAGGGCAAATCTTTCTGTCTTGTGTTTAAACATGTACAGCATAAAGCACAAGGTTGTAGGTTTCCTACAACCAAGATTTCTTGGCACAACCATAACAGGAAGAGTTCAGCTGCTATGCATAACTTAAGCAGTGGTGGCTTGCCCACTTCATATCTGATAGAAGTGCTAGAAGAGATGAAATYGAGTAAGAAATGGGATACCAAAATAAGCCTTAATGATGGCAACAACTTCTAGCATCAGATGTTCCATTGACAGTACAACTAAAATTTAATGATTGAAAATTTACCWAACATTTACTGAAATAAGACTCAGTCAAAGACACTGTAGGACTTGAAGTCCAGTTTCAGAGACAAGTCAAGTTTGGTTTGTTTTAAAAAATGTAATTATCGTTTCTCAGTTTGCATGTTAAACCCTCATGCCAACTTTTTTAGCTGCTTTATAAGTTTAACTTTCGGATCCTAAGATGAGCTGTGTGCCAGGCTTCTTGTACATCAAAAGTAGGATTACTTAGGTSAAGTCCTGCCCTCTGACTCTTTTACAATTCCTTTGTTTTCTGCTAGTTTTCAGTCAAAGGAAGCGATGTCATTATTTAGCACCACGGTTTTAACATGGGTAACAAATTCTTTTGCTACCTGGGCTAGAATAGAATTTAGCTCTTTATTCCAACGCTAAAGTGGCTTTCCAGTAACATAAACAGGCAGATGTGACGAACACATAAACAGTAGATCTGCCAGGAAATGTGCTGTCATTATTGTGCTTCTCAGACTAGAGCTGTATTTCAGATGACGGCTACATCCTTTGAACATCCAGCTGGGGACTGCGAGGATCTCTGAGCTCCTGTATGCCCAAAGTCCCTTTAAAATGAGGGATACCACCATCCTAAAAATTCTGTTCCTGCACAGAGGTGATTAGTAGATAACAGCATTAATGTATCATCTGGCTTATTAGGCCAGAAATCATCCCTTTTGTCCATAATCAAAGGGATCAGATAATTCTCTGAATGCCTCAGCAGGAGAGAACAAACAAGGGGAGAGTGGCAGCTAGGGATAACTTCTTTCATGATCACTGTCACTGACCGCCCTACTTACAGTTTTCGGYGAAGTGGCCGCTGCCACAGCCTCTTGTCGTTTGGCACCAGGACTGCAAGATGATGGGGGGCTGTTTGATGCACTCTGGCTGCCAGCTCTGCCAGTCCGTAGCTTCTCTCCCAGAGCAGACAACCAATYTTTTCTTTCAGGTGAACTATTCTCTTTATCTGCTACCTCAATGTCTTTCCCGCATGGAGATTTGAAAAGATGGGGGGGAGTGTGAATGCCCGATGGATTAATACGGCTTCCAGAGAAGGAAAGCTCTTTTGGGCTGCGGCTGGAGCCTTTGCAGTCATTATCCAAGTCAGGGAGGCTGAGAGAGCCTTCATCACAAGCTTTTTGGTCTGCAGCCAAGTGACATAAATTCAGCTTGGATTTCTTAGCCGCATGGTCCAGTTCAGTCACACAGCTACAGGCCTGCAGACACTTCTGCCCCGCATCATCCTCCCTGCTGCAGTCAAGCCTTCTCTTGGCACGCTTTTCAAACTGTGAGTGTGGGGCTTTGGGAGGGCAAGCAGCTTCCAGGAGACCTTGGGTGACTTCTGCCAGGGCTTTTCTAGGAGAAGGAGCCTTTTTCCCCACTTCTGGAGGAGAAGAGCAAGGAGTTCTTGTAACCCAATGTTTAATGGACATTTTGGAGGAAGGGATCTGTTTGGGAGAAGCGCATGGGCTGGCTCCACTCCGCTTGGCTGGGGTGCATGCTGCGGCCGTCTGGGTTTTGAGAGCGCCCGTCAGAGTGTTTGTAGACAGGGGAAGGTCTCCAGAATAAACAGGAGCACAGGCAGCTGGCCGTGGCGAGGAAATGCACAGGCTACCCGCTGTGAAGGCCTTGGCAGGAGTAGTCTGTGGGCTGGCTGGCGGTCCTGATAGGGGAGAAATAAGTAGTCTGATGAGGAACACAGAACAGCAGATTAAAGACAGCCCTTTTATAAACACCCCTTCCAACTAGGAGATTAATTCAGCGCTGACCCTGCTTCTCAGACATACCCTTTTGAATTAAGAGGTTGCATAAATCCCTCTAATTTCGGTTAAATTTCGGTACAAGACCTATGTAAAATCCTGTATCATATTGATAAGTATAATACAGCATGTTTGTGTAATGTCTGACGTCTATCCCTTCTGTAATGAGCACTCTTACATGAGCTACAGCCAAGGGACTGACGGACAGACAAAATAGGTCTTGAATCTTCCAAGTTTATCTAGCCTTGCTGGAAGGCTTGCAGTGGCTCGGCCCAGACAGCTCTGTACTGCGATGCTGCCTGAGAACAAGGCTGGTCCCCACCTGCACTACCATCTTTAACAGTTGCATAACTGAGTGGAGGGACAAAGGTACCRTAAGCAGGTCCCACAGCTAATTACAATGCCAAGGAAGCCTTACGTTATAATGCCCTACCACATGAATAATGCTCCTAGTCAGGTTTTAAGAGTTGCATATTTTAAAGATGAAAAAAAAAGAGTGAGAACAGGAAAGGACATACTTTCATTCTCTTGTCTTTTTGCTGAAGGATTTTCTGCGATGCTATGTTAGTATGAAGATGGTAGTTATTTACCACACCCAGGGAAATGTGAGAAATTCTTCACCTCCTGAACAAGGTCTTAAATTCCAAAGAAAATCAGATCTGTCACTGTAGTAAGTTATTTCTTTAAAACAAATTATTTCCAAACAGATATTTCACAGCAGCTTTTGAGCTCACTAGCCAAGATGTAAACCCCTCTGCTTTTAAAAAAGAGGTTCTAAATACCCAGCTTCTTAAAACACTAGTCAGGCAGCATAAGGACCTCACTAGTAACAGTGGGAATCATATATAGCAAAGATCTTGGTCTGCAGCAATATTAGAGGKTTTTTTTAAATTATTTTTTTATTTGTTTATTTCTGGCACCCTCCAASAGAGAACACATAAGCGGTTTGGTTAGATGCCTGCTTTCTCATTCACCTAACTTGCGGTGAAGCAATTAAACRGGATAGCACCTTAGTTATTTGATGCATTTCCACTGCTGAGCACAAGAGCTCTAAACATTTTCTGTATACCAGGGGTTTAATTTGAACTCCTAATTCTCAGCATTAGCACTGTACTAYAAAGCACTTCATTAGAACAATAAGAAATCTAGTGTGAATAACCTGCCATTTTCTTTAGGACGCTGGGTTGTCTCACAAATAACATGTTGAGTGAGCACCTACCTGACTCTCTGATTATATACCATACTAAGCCTCTTTCGATCCTTCCTTTTACTATATTATCTAGTATCCGAAATACAAGTATTGGTGCATCAGAGCAAAATTAAATAGGATCCCGTATTAACAGATCCCACTACAAATCACTCTAACACACAAAATAGAGTTAAAGGTTCCTTTCCTGATAAAATATGCTACTTCATAACAACTTGCTTCAATGTGGACTAAGAGATAGTAACTGCGAAGATTGGTTCTCCTAATCTTTACTTTAACRAGCACTTGCAAGACAATAATAACTCAGCTGGGGAATTAGTTGCACTTAAAAATATAAGCTCCTAGAGGTAGAAGAGAAGTAGCAAGCTCAGCAACTCTTGATCCCTAGTGACCATCTACAAATTCATACAGCAGAAATATTGCATGACTAGCTGGGTATGAGCACTCTCAATCCCAAACCAGTCTGAATGTTATAATGTGGAGACACTGAATAAGGGACGAAAAGCTATCCTGAGAGTTGGATGGGTGTCACAGCAAGAAGCAAACCCAAACTTGACAAACACCCCCAAAACTTGAGATAAAGAATGCGAAGATCAGGCTTTTTTGTAAGACTGCATGCATTATTCAGGCTTCTACTAAGTCCGTTCCAAGCTGTTTCCATTTATGCTGCCATTGCATGTAGTACAATACTGTAAATACCTGCAGTCAACCTGCATAACACCAAAGCAGGTTATTTCAGATGTTTCCTACCTTCTCTGCTACAAATCTTCTAGAGTGATATTATCAGTCTCCAGATTTAAGAGTCACAAATTGTCCATGCACAGGCCTGCTCCAGAAATTTGGTTACACAAAAACATAGAGAAAGTAGCGCAACTTAGGGAAACCACAAAAATAATTTCCAAAGAAAAGGAAATTCTGCTTGCTACACTTGACGATATAGGTCAACAGTCAATACACAACCTCAGTCTCACAATTTGTTCCACATAAGTGGGTGGGGAACTACCTAGATCTCATCCCAGCATGTCTGAAATAGTACTTAGCTTGCCAGCTCYGAATCAGTCTCTGTAGATAACTCCTATATTCTAACAGCACGTGCTTTGTGTTCAAGAGCCAAGGTCAGCAGGAAGCCTGCTGTTGTGTTTGCAGTGTCTGTGTACTTCCTCTTCCCTCCTGTTACTTTAATGCAGCAAGAGCAAGGAGAAATAAGTTATTTTTCTAGTAAAATTGCCAAAGCTGACTTGTAAAGTTTTAGCGTACAAGCTACTTTAAGTTTCAGGGTTCTGGACTAGACCTATGCTTACTTCTCTTTTGCTGAAGCTACTACACAAAGTGATTTTTGAGCCCTCTCTGAAGCAGAGTGTGTGCACACACGAACCATTTACCAGCTATGGAGCAGACCTGGCACTCTCCCTGCTATTGTCCTGCAAACTTCCTGCAAGACTGTTACTCACTGGCAAAAGGTTAGAGGCAATGTTATCCCATTAGTGGGATGTGGAGACCTTCAGCCTTTATTTGTGTTAGCCAAGGTGAAATTCATTTGGAGGGTGGCTAGAAAAGATAGGTGGAACACAGGAAGTCACACCACCAGCTGCTGGGAAGCTATTGTATTCTTAGTTTCAGAGCTACTCTACAGAGAAGCTCATCTTATTTCAGCTTTGGGAGGGTATTCTCCTTTCACCTACTCTACTGTAACAAAATGCAAGTTTCAGACAAGTCAAAGTAGTGCTATGATGCAGGGCTCCTTTATTCTGGTCTAGGTTACTGTCCAGTGAGTAGCTTCTCCATAGAGCCCAGATCTGCTTGCTAGCTGTGAGAGCACGCTGCATAGATTGTCTGATCGCCTAAGCTTTGTAGGAAGGTATTGCATTTGTTAACTAGCCTTAACATGTGAATACATGAACACTACTGATTAATTCTGGAACATTATGATCACATCATGATTGTCTACATGCATTTTTGAAGTACTTTCACTATGTGACATTTGTCTGTATAGACAGTCAGTACCACTGTATGAAGCTGAAGAAAGAGATGCAATATTGATAGCAGCAGCAAAGAAATCTGTGCAGAATTCAATTACTGGTCAGGAGGAAACAGTTCAGAGTTCCAAGGCTGTATATGTGCTGTCAGCCCTTTACTGGGTAAACTAGCAAACTGGAAAAAGCATATGATCTTATTGCTCTCAGTTACTATTTGATATGAAAAAAAGCATGACTTGTTGCTACAGTGCATGCACACATGACATCTCCTTTGGCTGTTCAACTACTGAACCCTGCTGATACCCACTGAAGATCTGGCTGCCCAACAAGCTGTATTAATGAATATTTGCTTTGCAGTCTGGTCATACAGACTTCGGCATACTTGTAAGCTATTTCAGTCAGCTTGTCTCGTTGGTGGCAGAAGTATTTACAAATATTTGTCTGGCTATATGAATTATTGCCTAATATGAAAAAAAATAGAAGACTAATAAGACAAGCCAAAGGCTTTTGTTAGTACAGAGAACAGCCAAAATTCAGAAGCCAGTTGCATTCAGTTGCAGAGCAAGGTATCTCAGTTCAGGGGCCTTACCTGCTCCACGTTGTTCTTCTGGTTTCTTCTGAGTGACCCAGCCCACCAAGCTGATTTTGCTGAATGCTGATTTCTCCTCCTCAGGACGACGTCGTAAGCGCCAGATCCTCACAGTATTGTCATCAGAGCACGTGGCAATCTACAGTATAAATTAGTCTGTTGGAGTAACCAGGATCCACATCCTATGGATCACTGGCCAAGTGAACTAGAACAGCTACACCCGACACACCATGCCAATGTGAATGAGGGTGACGCCTGGTTGAGGGGGTACAAGCTTTGCCCATAAAACAAACCAAACAACCCAACTCTGTTTCATTACTGTACCAGACAGCAGTATTTGCTTTAAAGCAGGCAAGGCTGTCGCCTTCATGTCTTTTTGCTAGAGAAATCTCAGTCACCAGTAACCGTTTGCCTTGCATAGCTCTGTAACAGACAGCAGTCTGCTCAGGAAGGGCCAGGACATATTTTGAGATTTCAATCACTCGGTAGACAAAAGCAGCCATGCTGCTTTTTGCACCCGCATCTAGGTCTGTCTCTGTTACTCAGGACCTTTTCTGCTTGGGGACGAACATTTGCAACACACTGAGAAGGTGACATTGGAAGGCTGTGGCACTAGCCTTAAGCGCTATCTCTTCAGAGTCAGATGTCAGCAGTATCTGGCAGAGAAACCAACTCTGCTAGAAGCATTGGTCTAGATTCCTGCCACAGCACCACGYGCTCCAAAAGGATCTGTGGAATCTCGTGCGAAGAAGCAGCAGAACCCACCTAGCCCACATTTTATGGCTCTTTTCAGAATGATTAGCTGGTGACTCACATGGGAATCAGAAGCAAGAAAAAGGAAATGCTGTGGCCAAAGTTCATAGTAATCTGGATGGGAAAGTGCCTCTACTCTGACATCTGTGACACCAATATTGTCCCTACAGAAGGCAACTTTGCCTCTCAAATCACTCCAAGCATCTTCCTGACCTGTCTCAGCACCACATTTTCCRCTTTTCTTCATGCTTCGGCATCTGTACAATGGCTGACAATTTCTTACCTGTGGCAGTAACGATTTTAAAGGCTGTATTGGTCTGCATTTCCAACACATCATAATCAGGATGCTGAGCTACCTCTAGATCACAGATTTCATCTAAAAYGCTAATTCTCATATTTTTGTGCATCTTACACAACTGGAACAATTCCTCCTGTTTGCCTGCAAGACTCCCACCCTCCTACGCTGCAACGCTTTTCCGAAGGCCCGGTGCTACAATGCAAGCTAGGGAAAGTGGCTGACTTGCTTAATACTGKGGGGGGGAAAGAAACTCTGGCTATTATTAGGACACTGTCTAGGATTTTCCAGGGTTGCTTCTCATTTTGAGCTAGGCCAATCATTTGAACCAACCTCCTACTGCAGTTCTCTTCCTTTTAGCGATACCTGGTGCATAATTACTGACCCCATTTCACTGTAGGTTTTTGGGTGTACACACAAACATGTCGTAAAAACAGTTCAGATTTTGAAAAAAGGTCACAATGAAAAGAGTCCACATGTTTTTTAAAGAGCATTCAAAACTTCTTGCTGCTCTGTACAAGACTAACAGATGTATCAATGGTCAGACAGGTAAGGAAGCTGTAAGTATGGAACCACAAAACAAGCTTTTGGCTTATGAAAGCCCTGATTAAATGGTTTCACAGTTTTGTCTCTTGCAGGTAGTGTCACAAGCTCTCATCAGGAGAGGTCTTTGTTCATTTGCAATTTCTTAGTTCTTGTCAAATAACCTAAATTATTTGAAAATAATGAAAAAGTTCTGACACATTGTGCTCATGTGACAAGCTTGGTTTACTGCCCCCCCAAATGAATATTTTTAGAAATTATTGACTAAACATTTCCTCCCAAATAAACAAATACTGCTGCAATTTTGAAAAGCAGATGTTGCCACATGAGATCTATTGTTTCACGGGAAAGACAATTCTCCACAAAACAAACCTTAGTGAAGTCTGAAGGACACCAAGCAATGGAGGTAACTTCTTGAGAGTGACCAAGGAGTATCCGTGGAGGAAGGCTGGGCTCAGAAACCTGAAAAATTCCATAGAAAAACAATTATACAATCAGAAGCCCCACAGCCTAATTTACATCACTAAGAAAAGACCCCACAGCCCGCCTGTGAAGCATGTGAATACTTTCCATCTTTCCTATATGAGACGGATAAATCAAATGCTCTCAGCCTGTCATCATGAGGCAACAACTGATGGAACCCTAAGAATCAGTTCATCTTTCATTTCTAGAGGTGAAGCAGCTGGTCAGCACTGAGATGTACTGACTTGCCTGGAAACACTTGTTCAATTCCTGCTACACAGGATTTCTGCATCCAGAGTTGTCAGCCCAAAACATGACACAAGCATTTTACTATATTAAGTACCTCTACCTGTTCTAGGTAAGATGCTTAAAAGTTTGGGAAGATCATACTTTGAATCAGGATAGGAAAATATATTCTGCTTCTATTTTACAAGTGTCCCTATCACAGGTCAATGTTTTATTAAAAAAATAAAACTGCCACCAACAAAATCCTATAGATGAACCTTCACTGGCTTCAGAACTGGCATTTGTGCAACTGCCAAGTGCCTGTACCTCCACCAACCAACCAGCTGGACCAAAGACCCTCTTAAGAGTTCATAAAAAATCTCCCTAAATCACTCATGCTCATTAAACTGATCTCCATTTCTCTTACACCCTTCATAAAAATCTTTCTCCTGTTCTACAGTATTACTATTAATCTTCGATTACAGTTCGTGTAAGTGACAGATACAGCTGAAGCTAGCATTAAGTGGCCCGAGGAAGAAAACCCACAAGCATACACATACACAGAGATTATATCCAAGTTCTGCGTGCTTTCAGCGGGCAATCCTTTCTGGAGCTATGAGTCACCATTACTGATGTGACATGGTAAGTGGGATTTATCAAGGGGATTTGCATAAATGACTAAGTGAATGAASAGATCCTTTAGTGAGTGGGTAAAGGAGTAGACATTACGTACAGATTTCAAAGGGAGATGCAAGACATTGGGGAAGGCTTCTGATTTACACACAAGTTTTTCTCTTGTGGATCACCTCCTACAACAGCCTGCAAAACCGCAATTGAATATCCAGCTTCAGATCTTAAAGTTGTTCTGATACAAACAGGTTCATCTTAACAGGCTGCTTTTTTTCCCTGGCATAGCAGAGGCAATCRCTTGACTAAATATCCACTAAATGCTTTGGTCAGAGTATTCCCTTCTCTGCCAAAACATGCAATACCATGGAAACCAAATCCCTATTTAGGGAATAAACAACAGGAGATCTCGGTGCAGAGAACACCTTCGTTTACATTTAATAGCGGTCTTGCTATACACACATAACAGACACAATAGCAGTCTACTAGCCACTGATTGCTGAAAGTGCTGGGACACACTGGTTTTACACTATACCAGGGTAAATTAAACCAACTTATATTATTGTGAACTAAAGGAGGATGCATAGTAATAGCTGTGTCCACTGTGTTTGGCAGAAGATGGTTGGCCAGGCTGTGCATGTTAAGTCAGGATTAGCCACAGCACGTGCTGCTTTTTGCCTGATTTGACAGGATATTGGTGGGGAAGTTAGAGCTATTGTGGAAAGGTTAAAAAGAGAAACCTAGGAAATGAGACTTTATTAGTTACTCTACTCACTGAAACAGCTGTTGTATCCATCTTCAAGATTCAGCATAAAATGGTGTATATAGTTCTATGCACCATACGATACAGAAGCACTTTAATTCCAATGCTGGGACAGGCCAAAGGGTAACTTAATATGGTCACCTCAGAGTGGTCTGTACCAGAGGATTCAAAGGACTATGGAACTATGGAAGTATATGTCTATAAAAGATACTTTTTTATTACCAGGAAGGTAGCTCAGCTAGGTACCATCTTTGTAGAGAGAAACCTCTCTGCTCTCTGGCTTTTATAATCTTAGGGCTGTTCAAGAGTCAGTTCATTAATCAAYGAACTAGTAATTAAAAAAAACACCAACACAATAAAGTGAGTGTTCATTGCCTGGAAGTGATTTATACATGGAAGCAGACTGAAACAGCGTCCTCGTCAGCAATAACTTCTAGCCACAGTATTCCTTGGGAATTGCTGACCCAAACACAACTTAGCACTGCTGCAAAAGTTTCTCAAAGAAATAATCTAGGTGGACAAAGTCTTGCCCTGCCTTTCGTTCCCCCACAAGGAAGGTCTTCCTCTGCCTTTCATTCCTCTCTAGATATGGAAAGCTAGCGCTCTTCATTAAGTTCTTTCCAACATTACCTGTTAATTGCTCACGCAATATTTAACCATGTTTTTTTCACAGCCTAATAAGTCCTCATCCCAGGAAAAGATACATATGTTTCAGAGTCAGTAAAATCTGCCAACATTTAAAACAAATTAAGAAGCCTCTGGATATGACAGGTCTCGAAAGAGACAGTTTCGCTCAAAGTCCCACTTTCTAACATGACTATGGGATTAAAATAAAAGTAATCATCCGATGATTTATTTAATAAATATGCAATACGATCTGTCACCCATATGTGATAGCAACAGAAGCCTTCTGTACACGAATGCATTTTAAATGTGCTTAAATGCTTAAACTTTGAGATGTAATGACATCCTTGAATGCTCTCGACCCAGTCCCAGCCTGCCTTCCAAGAAACTATCAAAACATGTGAACACAGGATGCACAACCCAAGTTTGCACAGGTATTTTTGCTGAACTCACACAGAACATGAGGAAGGTTAAAATTACACCACTTGGCACGGGAGTAGCCATGCTGCTGCACTCCTGCTACTTCTGAGTAAGCAACCTAGCTGCTTACAAGTGTTGTCCAAATCAAAGAGAATACATGCTCAAACCACAGCAGGCTGGCCCACTGCTCTCAAAGGTTTGTATTTTACTTTCAAACTCATCGTGAAAAGGGTAAACAAGTCAGCATTCCTTAAATATTACCCCAAACCTGAAATAAGCAGTCACCTGCGGTTTCTGTCTATTCTACTTCAGATAAGAAGTCCACTCTGTTCCCGTATGGCTGTCAAGTATGGAGAGCAGAACTTGAAGCACGCCTTATTCTGAGGTCCCTGCTATTAACTTGGTGACATTTGCATTTCCTACACGTCAGCACAAGATGCCAAGTGACGAAGCCTCTTGGCTGTCAGATGGTGCTTTGGAATTTTGCTGAAGGCTCTGGCTGAGCCCTTGCTGTAATACAAAGGCTTTAACCGCTGTAAATTAAGCATGAGAAAAAGCTATGTCTGAAGCAAGAACTTAAAAAAGGGGAAGTGGGGGGAAAGAGTGCCCTTTAAAACAATTAAATTGTTAGGTTTCTGTTAATGTGCTTCATTGCTAAATATGAACCGAGAACTGTCTGTCTGCTTGTCATATAGCTGGCTCAATTATCAGGATTGAAAGAGGATTTTAATGCCCATTAAAACCAGATTAAGATCAGCAACTTGCAATAAGCAGCAGTGATGAGAGACGTACTGATGGCAGGAGGTTAGCTCTATTCTACATTAAACAGTTACATCTAGCCTTGACAGCAACACACTCTGGGCACAACATGCCAGGAGCTAACCCCACGTTGCTGTAAGTAGGAGTGGGAGGCAGGGAGTGTCCTACGTGAATATGAAAAGCAAATGAAATGGAAGAGTGGAGCAGCTCCAGGTTGCACGCTTGGGTCTCTCCCAATCGCCTCACCTTCCAGATGTACRCGTTGCAGTCACTCGACCCACTGACCAGGAACTGGTTGTCTGGGCTGGTGCTGGATTTGATGTAAAAGGTTGAATTCTGGTGCCCGCTGAAAACCGCCACTGTGAGGAGAAAAGAAAAAAAGAAAATAAAAGCCCCACTCAGTGCACAGCCGGAGTCGGTTGCGCAAGCAGGGCTGATCTTACAGGCTTTTCCTGCCTAGCCACATATCCTCTGGAGAAAGTGGTTGCACTGCTCCCTCGCTCTGGGGCTCTGGGGCAGGAAGTCTTTATTATTCAACTGGTGCCCTTCAGGCTTCCCAAACAAAGCAGGTTTACCTGAGCAGCTCTCTCCACAGCATTAGGAAGCAGTGGCAGTTTCATTAAAGCTTTAGCTTCACCCATGTCACCAGCAGGCCGAGACGTCACCTGGGCTGCCCCGCTACTCTGGTTAAGGTTCCTTGTCTCTTCCTCTCTCAGCCGCCACCATCAGCCCCCCTATGTTAACAGGGGCAGAAAGCATGGCGGGGGTCTTCTTCCACCCAGGCAGCAAGGAAGGCGCTTGCTGCTCCTTCCTCCTGCTGCCAGCATCTTTATTCCATCAACAAAACTTGCATTGTGTCAGCCATGCTCACAGGTTGCCTATATTTAAAGCCTCCGTAGTGTTTGCTAAAGCCTTGAAACCATCGCCCCAAATGTCTGCCGTTTCCCCTCTTGCAAGGACCAGAGGAGCCGGCAGCCGGCACAGCAGCTGAGTCTGGATCTAGAACACTCGGCTGCGCTATGTCCCGTCCTCTCATCGGGGCAGAAAGGGTGAGTTTCCCGATGTAGAGCCAGGCGGGGCTGGCACCCCCTTGACCAGCCCTGTTTTAATAGTGTTTTTGGCAAAGGAGGCAACCCACAGACCAGAGGACAAGTGACTGCCTTTGGTGGTCTTTGAAAAGTTGCGAGACCCCAAAATATCCCTTAATTTTTACCCACAGCTCTCAGTGCAGCGGGTACAGCMCAGTGAGTCCCTTCCTAAGCCAGTCCTGTTACAGTGAGGATTTCCTCTCCTCCCCCTGCAACCTAAAGCTGCCTCAACACTAGATAAGCACAGCCGCAACCGGGATGAAAGCCGGYGAGGTGGGCAGGCGCTGCCCTCTGCGGGAACAGCGGCACGCCGAGAAGCCGCACGTTTCATCCAGCTGGATGAATCATAGGGATTGCTGGCTGGGCTTTATCGTCTACAAAACAGAAGGCAAGAGCTCCATGAGGCGGCCGAGGGAGGGATGCCCTGTGCTTTGGAGAGAGCCCACTCCTGCAGGGGCACAGGCCGGTGAGCATATTTCCACAGCTCAGCGGTGGCACCCGGGGTTAACCTCAACAACTGACCCATTAATATTTACTACTTGCACCGCTGCTCCATTCTGGAAGCGTTCCCACCCACCAGACTGCCTTCCTGAAGAGCAGACAGAAGGACACATTGTTCATTTAATTTCAATTAACTGAGAGACTGAGGAAAGGCAATGGAAACTACATCATGTGTCTGGCTGGAATGCATCTAACAAGTTTTGCCACTTTCTGAGAAGCAGCCACTGGCTTATGACATAGCAGCTTAGTGCACCGCAGTCTGTGGGCTGTCTTGTCATCGTAAAGGTCACAGATGCTGAGCTGAAGGAATCTAAAAAGCTGAAGCATCTCCACAATATGCTGGGGATGTTTTCTCCCAGAAACTGCAGTAAAGGCTAAATTTAAAAGACACCTTAAAATATCTGAATACGACCATTTTAACATGGATTCATATCTAAGAGCTTGAAAAATCAGCCAGTAAGCAATCTTCTGATTCAAACTTGCTTCAGGTGGGTAGCAGCTGGACACCAGCCATTCCTCACCAGATAACACGCAAACTACCCTTAATCCCAGTCTGGGTGAACCAATATCCGCACTTATGTAAGTTTTTTTGCTATTAATTTTACGTGGATAGCTTAAAACTAAATATGAACAGCCCTTGTAACAGGTGCCTTCTCTCCCGGGTMGCTTTCGACATAAGAGCATGGAATAGGTTTCCTAAGCATTCAAGCTGGTCTCTCTAAGTCACAGGGRGAAACTTGCCTTTCTCTGCTCTGTAACACCTATTTTTTGCAGCTATTTTCACAGATATCATGCTTACCTGGAATAGTCCTTAAACTCGTCATATTGAACATGTAGATATTGTCATCAGTGCAGTTAGCAAACAGATTAGCACCAGTGGAATCCAAAACCAGGCTAGAATAACCTATAGACAAAGAGAGAAGTTCTTCATAAGAAATAACTCCACAAAAAACATTTTGGAAAACAGGCATTCTCAAAGAAATGCCTAGAGTGGGAAATTTGGAAAGGATCTCTATCACAAAGTATGAGGTTGTCATTGGAAAGTTTATTGTTTGACAGAGCACTTGCTGGAAAAGGAAGGTTTCTAGAATAACATCTACTTTTTCTCATGAGGATTCAGGGTGATATTTAGAGAGGAATCTCACCTTCAGAGCAGGCAAGCAATTTATYTGATAGTTTCAAATGGATAACAGGAACAATTGTAGAAGCAGAGATTAAAACCAAATAGAAACCCTCATGCTTTGGTAGCATAAGCCATGTCCTGATTTGCTAGTGATTTAGGTTCAAGAAAAATCTTTCCCTGCAAGCAAATTATTTCACAACCAGCTCCTCGAGGATTTCCCTCATGTTCTTGGGGCTGACACTGACCATTACGACGTCAAGACAGTTGATTAGACAAGCCATCAGGAATTACTGTGTTGCATCAGAGCATTGTAAGGCGTTAAGATACAAAGAAGC
Source organism: Oceanodroma leucorhoa (assembly GCA_030449065.1). Classification (NCBI taxonomy): domain Eukaryota; kingdom Metazoa; phylum Chordata; class Aves; order Procellariiformes; genus Oceanodroma; species Oceanodroma leucorhoa. The sequence continues at coordinate 19,451,894 of JASVER010000006.1, read as the reverse complement.
ACAGAGCAACATGAACAAGAGCGCTATTGTTTTTGATAACAAACAGCTTCAAGTATTGCTCAACTATGGAAGGTTATAATGTCAAAATCTAGTCCAGTCTGTTGTCGTTGCAAGATATAATGCAAAGAAAGAGTTCAATCTGATTTCTACTCATGCATCAAAACGACTAGCTAAATTCTACCTMAAGAGCTGTATTATTCCCTTATCTCCATTTCTGAAAATGCATTGCTGAAGCTTATGCACGTTTTTATCATTGGTGCAATGATACAAAAGTGAGGTTTTCACCCTTCAACTTGAAAATTTGGTATTAGCAATCAAAATACCCTGCTGACCTTGTCAGTCTGATCAATAATTGGCTAAAAAGATAAGAGATGGCACTGTCAGTACTTCTTAAATTCACTTTGCACTTTAACAAAGACATCCTCCAATAACTTACCAAGTTTGCGAGTACTGGTCCCAGGGTAGCAAAAAGACTTGAAAGGCACTGGGTCCTGACGGTAAACCACATAGTTCTTGCGCAAGTCCCACACTTTGATCACACTGAAATAGAAAAGCACAAGTGTCTTCAGCTTCAAAATTTTTTTTGCAATGCTGATARGGCCTTCTAAGAGCACAGGAAGACAGGTTGCTCATTACCAAGGAGTGTCCAGTGCTAAGGAGCACAACTGAGCAAGAGTAGAGCAGAGACATGCTGAAAGCAAAACAATTGCTCTGCTGGTTATGAATTGGGAAGCAGCATTATCTTCTGTAACTAACACAAGATAAAACACGAGTCCGCAAGTCAACTTTCTTCAACTAGTAAAAGGAAATATAAGGATGCCTTTATACTCCTGACTTGTAGTTTTAAAAATGAAGTCCTTCAAGGTTTTTCTTGCTTTCCAGGAGCAACTCTCTCTCACAAGCCATAGGCAGGAGAGTCAATCTTACCTGGCTAAGAAAGGCTGTGGCCACATGGAGCCTGCTAAAGAATCAAGTTCTGAGAGGGTAATCGCCATGCTAATCAATGAGACAGTTTGCTTGAGCTCCAAGATGCTGCAACAGATCTGGCATCTAAAAGAATGCATCCTTTGTAACTCAAGGCAACATTTTCTCAAGCATGCCTACACATATCCAGGCTCCAACCACCCACTTGCATCCGAAAACAGCTCACTGTCTAACAATAGTCTGTTTACTTGAGGTCCAATAGGTCCATGAGAATAGAGAGACATGATAAGAACTGCTCTCGTTCTGCCCCATAGCTAAGACACTAAAATGAGCATTTACCACATATGCACAATTTGTGCCAGCACTGCCATCTCCAGTAAGGAAGAAAAGCAGCATTCAGCTTTGCCAAAGCAAGCTGGCAGCATAGATCTGCTGATTCTACCTAATAGCAACCGTAGCTTTGTGGGCCACTGTGTGATCTTAGAAAAAAATTGCCCAATCTTTTTGTGCCACTAAGAAGAACATGCAGAATAGACAGAAAAGCAGGCTTTCTCCCTCCTTACCCATCAACAGCTCCTGCAGAGATAAGAGTATGCTCATCCTGAAGCAACACCACAGTTACACTCTGCTGGAAATCCTTAAAGGAGAAAAGAAAAAAAGAAAAGAAAAAACCCACAACTTTATTTTCTTTCAAGGTCAGCAATATCTTGCTGGTTAGTCCAAGGCCAAGTGAATACCGAGGAAACCTCCTCCTAGCCAGGCAGGAGAACCTGGAAATACCAGATGCCATTTAGGACACAACAATCCTTTGAACACTCCCACCAGTGAAATCGCCACTGAGCGGTAAGTGTTTGGGCAGCAGTTTGAGGTTATACTTTTCAGGTCAGAGAAAAGAGAGCTACTTTCATCACAAGGTTTAATAGATTAAATAAGACCAGGTCTTACTCCAGTAAGGCAGTCATTTGTGTGGTCAAATTAGGGGGAAAAAAAAAAGAAAGAAAAAAAAATTACAACCMTCCCTATCTCCCCCTTCAATAAAGGAATGCTGGACCACTCCTTTCCTCTCTGGAAAAAAAAAGATGTATTTTCACATGGAATTTGCACAAAGATGGCGTTGATGGCACATGAGTTATTAGACAACTAAACAATGTCTAAAATTAGCCATAGCAAGTGACCATGACACAAAAAACCTACCTCTGCAAAGATAAATTGAAGCATTTACCACATTCAAGCCAAATATTTCTCACGATAATTACTTAGGAAGACTTCTATGAATAACACTGTCCTCAGAAAGACAGACCTCCATTTCATTTGTTCCCCAGATACCTACCACCAAGGGAGCAAGTCCTCTTAGGTTCTGCCGCTTCTTCTTCTGTTTGGAAGGAGTCTGCTTGTCAACCACATTGTGTGCTCCACTGATTTGATTCACCTGCCTATAAAATCCATCTGAGAGAAATCAAAGACATCTCAATTAATAGTTTCTATGCAATTTTGCCATCACTTTAATAAAACAGACAGCAGCTTGGAAAAAATCCTAAGAAGTGGCTGAGACTAACCTTTAAAATCATTAATGTATTCTGAAAACAAAAATTGTTAGTTATGTATGAAACTAATGAGAAGAACACACTAGAAAACAGGAGCATATATTGCACAAAATTGCAGAGGTCAATGTAGCGTGGACACTGAAGCTAGAACTGGCCTAGGCAGGCTGCCTGTGGAAATCATTACCCCTTGGTCTGGTCTTCAGCATGCATCCTCATCTGGAGTGTTCAACCCATTTCATCCTGAGCAGAATTGTACTCATAGGTAGTTTTCCAGTGCTTTTCGCTCTACTTCATAATTTTCTATTAGCCTTTTGTCTGCTACTTCTCACTTTATGAAACTTACTGCTTTACTAGAGTAAAGCGACTTTTCTACTTTTTTTCCTGTACCTTCCATTTCAATCATGTGGACCCTCCCTTTTCCCCCACTTGCCAGTTTGAAGAGCCAGAGGACCTGGGACAGATGAAAGAGTGAGACATGTTCTGGCAGCACAGCCCAGGAAACTTCTGGGACAGAGCAGAGAACTGGGAAGAGGCATAAGGGCATGACCTGACCAGGGAAGGAAAAGCTCCAGGAAACAGAAAGAGAGGAGTAGAATGAGCTCACCCTCCATTTAGTAGGAGTTCCCACAACACACATGGTTGCTCCCAGCACTCACAAGCTCCTTTGCTCCTGCGCTTTCTGCCTTCCTTCCTACTCTGGCAGGAGTCTTCCCAGCTTTGCTTCATCTCTCCGAATGGCTCTGACCTAAGCACTTTCACCCAGCCCATCTATCTCTGTGCTGTCCCACACAAGGATGTATTCTGTACCCCCTTATCTCCTTACCAATACACAGGGTATGATCAGGACAGCATGTATATCATGCTGCAAATCTGAGACTGTTACAAAGTGGAAAAACATATTAGACACAGAAAAAATACCTATTCTACCCTTTTACTGTACTAAAGCAGTCCACTGTTATCTGACAATCTTCTTACTAAAGTGTTGCTTATATTGTAACAGAAAGCATTAGTCCAACAGGTACATCTAAGTACTATTTTTACATGAGATACTGAGCTTTTTTGATACATATCTGAAAGTTCAGTTACCTTTCTTGTTGCATCTGGTATCCCAAACCATGATGTTTCCATCTCTGCCTCCAGTACAGAAGACAGCTGAGAGAGAGAGAAAGAGTGCTATTAGCTTCCAGAAGTGTTAATTTAATTAACTGAATGCAGTACAATGCCATCCATGTGCCTCTGGTTCTTCTGCCCCAACACTTGGGATGCCAGTCCTAGAAATACAAATATCAGGCCAGTGTTCTGCCATGCTTTTTGACCAGATTCCTTACTCTTCCTAATCTTTCTTTACTACTACTCTAGAGAAGACAGCTTATGAAAAGAGTATTTACACACTTATGTATGGAAGTAAGGACTGAATGATTTCAATATTATGTCTTATACTTGCCCAAGATCAGAAATGCGCAGATGTTAGCATCAGGTCACCGTGAAGTTCCAACAAGTTAGTTTTGCTTCACTGGTTAGATCGCTGCTCAGTCTGCCTCTGCTATTTGTAACTGTCAGTTTCCAAAGTCCTTTTTTAGCCCCAGAAATACCGATGTGCCAGAGGGGAAGAAGAAGGAAAAAACAGACAACAGGGAATATCAACATTTACCTTTCTGAAATCTCGAAAAAGCAACTGACTTGAGGCTACACTGGTGACCTTTGCATATGCCAAGAAGCTCCCCAACTCTCACATCCCACACTTTGGCTGTCTGATCTCCTGAAGCAGTGACCTTCAGAGGAAAAAATAAAAAGCTTTAGTCATTTTCTGCACACAGTTGCAAAGCATTATAAATAAAGATAGATGGCAAAAGACTGCTTACAATTCTGTGTTCCCCTGGTACCCAGGCAAGGTCAAATACAGCATTTGAGTGAGCCTGCCATTCTAACAAGAAAACAAAAGCCAAGATTAGTTCAGTGCATTGCAGCATGATATTTTGCAGAGGACTAAAGAACATCAGACACTGAAATCAGAAGACTTGTCAACAGCTTGCCTTAGTCATGAAAAACAACACAGAACAATTCACCTACTACTGCTGTTATAAGACCACGCTCACGCTGCTGCTTTGTAAAGAAGACTCAGCAAAGTATATGAAAGGATTTAAGTGCTGCCCACATTTATGTTTAAATGACTTGCAAAAACCTTTCTTTGATTCCCATAAATCACGTACTTGTCACATCAAATGAAGATCACATTCTACATAATATTTACCCTTAAAGATGAGTTTGCTGGTAGTTTGATCTTCAGTATCATACAGCCTAACAAATCCTTCTTCATTTGCAACTGCCAGTACATGCTCCAAATTCGGGGCTGAAAAGAAATTGAAACATATTTGTGTATTATGTAGCTGATTCATAACCAAGTCCCTGCTCTTTGTGAAGGGCCACAGACACTTTAAAGAGGGTACACAGCAAATAGATAGCTGTGAAATAAACAGTATTTACATAGCAATTTAAATGTTCAAAATGCAGAAATAGTGGCAAGCATTTTTTCTAGATGTTCCATTCAGGAACTACTATACATGGGCAATCAAATACCTCCAGTAGCAACTTTTGAGATAATGGCCTCTTTCACCAGCTATAATAGTTCTCTAGTTACAGTTTTCTGTATCCATAGTACCCATCATCTACAACCTCCAGTATTTTCTATGGATCTGAGTTGGAAAAGCAGGAAGCTGCCGTGGAGGAACGTRTAAGTTCACATCAAAACTAGAGTTTTGCCCTAAAGATCCAGGAGCTTCCACGCTTACTTGACTCATCATGTATTTATCATGGGGAAATGCTACTTGTAACAGGCTAGTGACATCCAACCACCTCTTTGATTTCTACRTACTATTCTTCATCCTGTTATGTCTTTTATATATTTTGAACAAAGCCCAATTTTTCAAATATGTAGCCTAGCACTGTCACCAAGAGGACATACCTTGAAATAGACAAARTTGAAACAAAGAGGCATTGAAATAAATGCTTTGTAGCTGCTTCTTTAAGGGAATACTTTCCACCAGTATATCTAGGAGCACCATGATCCAATTTATATCACATCTAGGTGCAAGTACACTGTTACAGCTCACTTTAAAACCAGAAACTCTGAAACCAAATCATGCGACATATTTAAAAAAGAAAGAAAAAAAAAAAACCTGACAGCGGTGCCCACACCCTGGCCCCTAAACGGAACGTGACTTTACCTGCAGAAAAGGTGCAGCCGAAAGGAGGGACCGGCATTCCCGTTTCCCCGTAGGACAGGTGGTCATCTTCTTGGCTGCACTGGTAGCTTTCCAAGAGATGCTGCAGGGGAAGCGTTGAGGACCGACCTACAACGAGACAGACGGACCGTAACCGCACCGGACACCACAGACTCGGGCGCGAGGAGCCCCGAGCCCCCCTCAGCGGCTGTGGAGGTACCCGAGCCGCCCACTCCGCCGTCGGGGGGGTCTAAYCGGGGGGGTCCAGAGACCACTGCTACGGCAGCGGGCGGCCCGGGCTCACGCCGCCGCGGTCCCGCCGCCCGGGGAAGCGGCAGCGGCGGTGGGGGACGGGGCGAGGAGCGTCGCGGCCGCGGTACTCACGGGGCGGCGCGGCCGAGGCGCGGCGGAGCAGCGCGCGGCACAGCATGGCCAAGAACAACCGGCGCGCGCGGACTCGGCTCGTGGCTCCAACTCCCGCCACCGACCGACCCGCCAAACGCGCCCTGGCTCCTCATTGGGCAGCGGGCGCCCGCTGCGCCACGCCCCCTTCCTCTGATTGGGTGGCTCAAAGAGGCAGGGCCTCCAGGCCACACCCACCCACCCMCCCCCGATGGTTCACCGGGTTGCAGCCGCCGCGAGTGGCCGCGGCCGGTGTGGCGGCTGGCGCGCGCGCGCGYCTCGGCTTCGCGCCTGCGCACAAATCGCGCGGCGGTGGTGTAGCCTCCCCCGGGCTGAGGTGGCGGGAGGGTGACTGCGCATGCGTGGCGGCGGGGACGGGMGGGCGCAGAGGCCGGTATGGCTGCCAGCGCCAAGTCCTTCCTGGCCGATGCGGGCTATGGYGAGCAGGAGCTGGACGCCAACTCCGCCCTCATGGAGCTGGACAAAGGTGAGGCCGGGCGGGCTCGGGGTTGTCTCCGGCTTGGGGAGCGGGGCTGGGGCTGCCTGCCCTGTGCCGCTGCCGGGAGGGCCGTTGGCGCCCGCTCTCTGCCCGCCGCCGCGGTGTGGGGGGCGGTCCCGTCCCGTCCGTCGSTTCCTAGCGGCTGGGAGCTTTGTTTTGCACCGCTTTACCGCGAGCGGGGCGTGGAGGAAGGACCTGGTTTTGAAAGAGCATCGGTTTCCCCAATAATTACTGTTCTCTTGTTTAGGCCTCAGGTCTGGCAAACTCGGGGAGCAGTGCGAAGCCGTCGTTCGTTTTCCCAGGCTCTTCCAGAAATATCCGTTCCCTATTCTCATTAATTCAGCTTTCCTAAAGCTGGCTGATGTTTTCAGAGTGGGGTAAGTAGCATCAGTCAGTTTCTATCCATTCAAATCTCTGGTCCGTAGTAATGCACTGTATCCTGGAGTGTTGTTGCATTGGAGCCTGGGCAGTCGTGGGGTTTTCTGGTTGCCTGATAATACCACAGTGGTACCTACTCTATTGAGGACAAGTCGTGCTTGATTGAAGCTTGCTTTCCCCGTCTTTAGTGGGCTTAAGTGGCTGTGAGTGATCAACGAGACARTTCCTTTCCATCTGTCCTGATCTGAGGATTCATTTGCTAACTGACTGGTTTAAGTTCACTTGTGTAAATTCTGCTCTATAGGCATGTTGAAATTCATAATTCTTAAATAGATGAATGATCCTATGTTCAAATTCCATCTCTAAGAATGTTAATAACGAAGCCCAAAGTATAGCTTTTCCAAGTGCCTGATGTCTAAATGGTGCATGTGATGAAATTGGAGCTACTTTGTAATAGCTTACAAAGTTATCTGTTGCTGTTGTGGAATCTTCACTGTTGGCTCTAGAAAGGAAAAGAGATTCACTCACACCTGGCAATGGCAATTAGACTTTTCTGTCTTAGTCCTGGACGTGGTTTTCTAGAAGAATTAGATCCCTAAGTGTGCACAAAACAGGCATCTGCTTACATTCCTCCTCACGGGTGTCAACAGGTTCATTTCCCTGGAATTGGGCCGAAATTTGACACTACCCATACTAGAAAATAAAACAGTAGTGTGTTAATAGTCTCTTTTTAACTATATCAGTCTACTTAAATACACCATTTCTAAAGCATAGACCTTTCCTTGTTTWAATTAACTCTCAGAAGTCTTTTTAAAAATAATTTTATGTTTAAAATGTTTGAATTTTTATTGTAAAACAACCTGATAAAGAAATGTGTGTGTCTTCTAATAGAAACAACTTCTTGAGGCTGTGTGTGCTGAAAGTTACTCAACAGAGTGAGAAGCACTTAGAGAAGATCCTAAATGTGGATGAGTTTGTGAAAAGAGTTTTCTCAGTAATTCATAGCAATGATCCAGTTGCTCGAGCTATTACACTTCGGTATGTATTACATAAATGAACCTAATTTACTTGAAATCTCTAGCTAATTATTAGTGTGCTAGTCTGGAATAACAAAATCTGTAACTACCATGAATGAAGTGTAGGAGGCGTCTTCTACATTGTTCATAGAGATAAAAGCGAAGACATCTGTCTTAAAAGGGGTGAACAATAAGGATCTGTGATCAGAAGAACAAAGTTATTAACCATTTATGATGGTGAGAATTGTGTGGATGGCTCCAGGCAAAATGAATTTGCAACACTGAAATTTTGAGTTCTCAAGAGAATAAAAATTTGTTGTATGCATAACTTAGATCTATGTAGCTATATGCAACATATGGTATATTGCATATGACGTATTTAGACCAAGACCAAAAGGAAAGCACTTCCCTGTGTGTCAAAACAATTTTTGTTAACCTGTAAGTAAAACTTACTTATGTGAACCTTGTTACGCTTGCACCTGTTTTTCATTTATTGTTGTGCTAGAAGTTTACTGCTCATTGGTCTTTGATAATAACTTCTAAGGGAATGCCCTTATATTGTTGATTGCTGTGGCCTTCCTAGGAATCAAATGGAGAAAAAAAAAAATTAAGCTATCTTTAATGTCACTGTCCTGCTGTTTTGGTGTCTGTATCTCTTAACACTACCCAACATGACCATCTTAAATGCATCTTCTAACTCCTGTGCAAGTGAATTCAAATGTGAAGAGAGCACTCTTTTTTTTTTTTTTTTTCCCTTTTGCATTCTTTTCTTCTGTCCACCTAGAACTGTTACTGATTTCACTATTGAAAGATAAGAGGCATTAAGAGGGGTTTGATTAGCTCATACATCCATTTCTTTCTTCTTTTGTGTGGTTTTTTTTTTTTTTTTTTAATTTAAGATTATGCTTTGATGCTCTAGTGTCTCAGAAATATGTGAGTACAGTATATCTATATGTTTTCTTGTAGTTCCACTTCAATATTCTACCATAAGATTACACTTGTTGACTGGTATTGAGGGCTATCTTGACATACTGCTAGTAGTCCCAGGAATCTGCGCAGTTTGCAAGAATACTTAAATTATGAATCAATTCACAGGATGCATCAAGTGAAAGGTTAAAATGGCTATTGGTTCAGCAGTATGAAAATCTTCAGTTGATTGGGTTTTGTCCTCTTTAAGTAGCATCACTAAGAAAAAACATGCTGAAAGAAAGATCTGCTAAAACAAAACGTTGTGTTTGGGCAGTAATTTTATTGCTAGATAACTGTGTGTAAATATTTGCGTAGAACTCTTGCTAAAATTATCATCAGTGCAAATTCTGTGTTAATTCTTCTAACTGGATTATGCTAAATACCTCTGAAAAATATCTTTGAGATATTCTTAGCAAAAATGATACTTTGATTTGTTCCCTTTTTAGCAGTTACACAAAAGGTATTACACCGTTCCCAATAACAACCTCATCTCAGATCAGCAAGTGATCTTAAAAACAAATGGTGAAAGTCAGACACTTGCTTGCTTGATCATGGTAACACAAAATTTTTAGAAACTTTGCTTTCTTAGCGTGTGGTTAACACTTATGACTGTTCAGACATTTGTTGCTTATTTACTCCGCAGTCTTAATTGGGAAGAGGGTGGAAACAGTTCTCTAAATGGTTTTTTTTTTATCCCCCTAGACTACCATATTTCTGATTTTAAATCCCGTTATGTGTACTTCATGTGTGTCTGAAAATAGCCATCAGTACATTTTAGCATTAAATCTGTTGTATTAATATTAAAACTTGAGCATAAAAGCAGCTTAAGAATGCTCAATGTTCCTAGTGCCATAGTGCACTCTTACTTTTATAAAAATTCTTGGTAAGTTTCTCACTGTACCTGTTTCAAGCTAAAAGGTACCAAAATGTAGTTAATTTTTATTAAACCATTGCCATAAGCCACATGACAAAATTTGTTACCTTTTAATTATATACCTACTTTTAGCATTTGTTTGTTTCTATAATAGATATGAAAGAGCACATATTTATATAAAAAAAATGAGTCTTTTAACAATCTTTTTACATTTCTGTTTGRTTTCATCTTGCATTTCTTCATGATCATTGTTTTTCCTGATTTTGCTGTGATTTATTTCTGTAGGATGTTAGGCAGCATGGCATCTATTATTCCAGAAAGGAAGAATGCACATCACAGTATTCGTCAGAGTTTGGATTCCCATGATAATGTGGAAGTTGAAGCTGCTATATTTGCTGCAGCCAACTTTTCTGCACAATCAAAGTAAGATGTAWTTTTTTTCATTTCTTCGTATTACAGAGAATGGAAACTCCATTGACACTGGCATTCACAAAACTTAATATCTTTTTCTGTAGTGCTAGCCACGTCATTTGTAGCAAAACACTTAATTATGTGCAGTAACAGTATTGTAAAGAAATCTCAATACAAGTTTAACAGAAATCTTTTTTTTTTTTTTTTTCTAAAATACTAATGGAAAGCTCATAAATATGGGAATGCAAAGTGGAATAGCAGCTTTAATCAAGGATTATTTTACAGAAGTTATGTTAGGCAACTAAGTGTGGTGCTGCTTGTCACTTTGACATGTTTCTGAAAGGCTCCATTTTATCATTTGATCATGCCTATGTGCAGGGATTCTGAAATGACTTGGGTCTTGGCAAGCAGTCTTTTGTAAAAGTTTTTATTGTTAAAATGCAATGTTTGATAGTTCAGTTGATTTTTAATTATTTATTTCTTTATTTTTCATTTCACCTGATACTTTATCTTTTCTCTACAGGGATTTTGCTGCAGGAATATGTAATAAAATCAGTGAGATGATTCAAGGTACATACGGCTATTGAATGATAAAGGGAAAAGCTCTTAATTTCTTTGAGAATTCTTTATTATCCATATATAAATATCAGATATCAGAATACTGTTGCCCTTATCCTCAGTGATTCCAGTTTTTAAATTAAATTAGCTAACCAATAACAAGTCTGGCTCTTGTGTCCTCTTAAAATCTAAGTTTTCAAAACACCTGTTTGGTAACGAATAAAAGCTCATCATACGATGAATGAACTTACATAGACTATCACAGGTTGCTCCAGATGAGTTGATATGTGTATTACCTGCAATGAAGCAAGGAGCAACCTTCTCAAAGAACTGTGAAAGTGCTTGATACCGCTGTGGTTATGCTGCTAGCCAGTAGATGAGTTATTTGAAGCTGATGCAAGTGTCTGCACAATCTGTATTCAGTGGTGGTAGCAATGCAGACGTATTATGTGCCTCAGTACCGCCAAAAGCCAGTACAAAGGACTAACACTCTGCCTGTGTCTCCTTGTTGCAGGTTTAGCCACACCTGTGGACTTGAAATTGAAGTTGATCCCTATTCTACAGCACATGCATCATGATGCTAGCCTGGCCTCCAGCTCCCGGCAGCTGCTTCAGCAGCTGGTAACATCGTATCCCTCTACCAAGATGGTCATTGTTACTCTGCACACCTTTACTCTGCTTGCTGCTTCTTCTTTGGTTGACATTCCTAAACAGGTAATCCCTCCTAATTCATTCCTTCAATTTGGAAGTACAAAGTACATTTTAAAAAAACTCAGATTCTAGTTGATGCCAAAAGTAAGTCGTGATGGATGTGCTAGGATGGTTGCTCCTATCTGCTATAGAGAAAGAATACCCTGAAAACTGCTGCTGCTTTCATATTTTTTGCCCTCTCTGGTCCTATTTCCAGATAACCCCATCAAACACAGGGACCCTTCTTTACATATCATAACCTGTCTTTCTTTAAATCAACTGGGATTGAAATCAACTGGTATCAATCAGCATTTAGGAAAGCAGACACCCTGACTTTTTCTGAAAACATTTCATCTTACCTGTAGAACTCAGGCTTCACTTTTCACTGCTCTATATTCACTTGGGTCTTGGGTGTTCCTTTTGCCTTGCTTGCATACAAACAAATGAATATTTCAATAGCATAGAGTGCATTTAAAAATGTATTTCTGGAAGAACTCTGAGGAATTTGAATCTGTTGCTATAATTTAGGACTATAAACCAAGTTGTGGGAAAGCGGTGATGGAAAAATACAATGCTTTTATGTTCTGATAATGTGCTTTGTGGGCGTGATTTATATAGCAGGTCTGAAGACAGTGACATTTGAGATCYATCTAACTAATCCTTGTAAAGTAGTCACGAAAATCTATTTGCTTTCTTTCAACCCTGTACAGCTATGGAAGGCTGGTGTCTGTTACTGTTAGACTAATAGCATTGATCTGTCTGAAACTTCTTTTTGGTATGGCTGATTTCAATATTTTAGAGGATGCTTTTGATAGTACTGAATCTAACATTAGACTGAACAACGTTAGAACACTTGATGTGCTTTTTTTTTTTATGGTGGTAAGCATGGTGCTTTAGGCTGTATTTCTGCAACACAACAGCCAGTGCTGCCTAAAAGTGATGTAGCCAGGGTGGGGATGGAGAGCAAAACCATGGCTGGCATGTTCATGCTTTTTCATGCGCTGGCTATTCCATCTCTGTAAATTTGCAGGAAATGAACACAACAAGACATGCAGTTAAGTGTCACTTAATTTGAGATAAATGCTTTGGAGGAGATGAGTAGGGATTGGGTTTGTTGATATTTTGAGGTTGTTTTTGGCAACTACTGAGACATACAAGGTATGTCTGTGTTGCTATCTGTTAACTGCAGATCATGCAGACACCCCARTTAACATCAATGCGCAGAATACTTGCTAGTATCATAATCACGACAGTATAAAGTGTTTACTGAGCTTTTCAGGGATGTTTTATGGTATTCTGTGAGTGCCAAAAACAGGTCTCAAGGCTTCTCAGGTATGCAGGGTGATGTAGGGAAGAGTGCATAAACAAGGAGAGCAGGATGGTGGAAATTGGCTGTCAGACTGTTTTAGCTTGCCATGGCATCACAGCCTAAGTAGAGGCTGTTCCATGTGGCAAGCAGTCAGACAGATAAGGCAAGTTAGTTTTGGCTGAGTATGCTCAAAATTTCTTCACGAGTACTTTTGAAAAGACTTCTTTCTAGTAGCATGTCTCTCTTAAACAATGGACTGACTTTGTTGCAGATCCAGCTTTTGTTGCAGTACTTGAAGAATGACCCCAGGAAGGCTGTGAAGAGGCTTGCAATCCAAGATTTAAAGTTGTTGGCCAACAAGACACCACATACGTGGAGCAGAGAAAATATTCAGGTTTATACATTTTTGAGCTACCTCAGTACAAGTGAGAGACATTGATAACATGGCTTTCATCGTTACATAGTGTCTTAAAGTAGGTGTCCTGATGGTTGAAATACATAGGAAGAAGGTCCACTGATGCTGGAACTAAACCAGTGGCTGGGTTAGAACAAAATTAATCGACTGAAGCTTGTTACTGCTTGCTGAATGGCATGCAGTAGTAATGAGAGTTTTTGTCACTTCTGAAATACGTAGCCAACATTTTGAGTTGGGCAGCTGTTTCCCATATGTGTAAATGACTTGGTAATGTTCATATAACAGGGACTGGAACAGACCTTCCTTTTCTCGTGGCAAAACCTTCTTGTACCTTTTTACCAACAAGAGTTTCAGCAGCGTTAACTTCTCCAGAGTTTTGGGTCTGGCTGCGTAGGTCAGATAGGAGGCTTGGTCTTTGAATTGTGGAGACTTCACTGACTTCCAGGCATCAGCTTTAGAAGCTGTTGCTGTTGATGCTTAGAGCAGTCCTCCTACTGACTGTGAAGGTAACAAGCAGTCTGCAGTCCATTCTGCTAACTCTTCTGTGCTCCTGGCATTCTTCATAGTTACTGTTTCAAATATGCTCTGTGACTGGTGATCTAATAGCACTGGACTAAAATATCAGTGTCTTGGGAGACATCAATACCCATTTTCAACCTAATTATTGTATCTTCTTCTGTCTGCTGATGCCATGCTATTCAGTGGATTAGCAAAATGCTACATTGGTACAAATTACAAGTTTATTTAGTATTTAACCCTTACACCATACAAGAACATATGTATGCCTGATAAGAACACTATTTGGAGTTTTTATTTGTTCTGTGGGACTAATTCTGTGGTGGTGGTTTTCTTTATTCAGTTACTGGATGTTATCATTCAGCTTTGGCACTCTCTGAGGCAGAAYATACTTATATTTTCCATTGTCTCTCATGTTGCTTTCTTTCATGTTGACTAAAAAAGCCTCCAAACCCAGTGAATGACAATGAAGTTGTAGACTGTGTTGGCCTAATAAATCTGAGAACAATGTGAATTTTAAGAGTTATTTCAATCTAGATGTGATGAGGCCTGAGGAGATCTGGCAAAAGGCACAAAAGTATGACAGGAGCTCTACTATGAATGAGTTAAAATATAAAATATGCTTTCAGATGTCTATCAAGAAACTTAAACTGTGTTCTGTTGGACACCAGGACTGTTAAAGGAAGTGAAACCTGAAACTTTGCTACTCAGAGATGTATACTTACATAAAACCCTGCAGATTGTTATAAGGCAAAATAATCAGTATACCTTTAAAACTGGAGAGCTGTCTTAAAATCTTTTGCAATACTTGATCAATGAGACCTGATAATATTTTTGCCACTGATTTTTAATTAATAAATGACTTAYAATTGGTGTTTCCTAGTATATGAGACCCATTGTCACTTTTCTGCAAACCATGTCATCAGTCTGCTAACACAGATGCTTCAGGACATGACTTCTAACTTTTGATTTCAGTATAGTATTTTCTGTGGAAAAATCTTGACTCTCAAAACTTTTCACACACAAATGCAACTAAATGTTTAATACAGATAGCTCATGAAACTTCCTTCCCTCTGTATCTTTTCTCCTGCTAATCTTTAGGCACTCTGTGAATCTGCTCTTCACACTCCTTATGACAGCTTGAAACTGGGCATGCTGTCTGTTCTTTCCACGTTATCGGGGACCATTGCCATTAAACAGTACATCAGCAGTGCTCCAGGTAAGAAAAGTAGATTAGATTATCTTTGGCATTTCTAATGGTTTGGCTATCTACTGATAATCTGTTTCATCTAAACACTTGGTAGCATATTCTTAAATTATTTTTGAGCTTCAGAACATTAGCTGAGAGTCAGACTGTGTTCATCATATGTAAACTTAAAATGGGATACTGTATACCCATGAATAGTCATGGTCTAAGRTTTTGTTCTGCATTTGGTGGGTAATATGCTATACGAAAGGGTTTTTTACCTTTGGGTCTTCAACTTTTCTTCATAAAATGAAGAAATGCAATGCCTCTCAAATGGCTGACTTGCATTCTGCTTAAGGTGCTTTGAAACCATGGATTTGCGTAGTTTTTGAGTAGCATGGAGACTTAATGGTGTGAGAGTGGGCTGGCGTGTTACCCTGGCACAGTGAAGCTAATGCCAYCCTTTTGGGAGTGATCTGTTTCAGTACCAGGTGAACCTTTCTACCTTGTGACTATATCCTGGAGAAACAGAGTAGACATTTTAAAGTGATTCAAGGTATCTTGTTCTTAAAATGGTGATCATACTGTTTTCTTTTTTCTTTTTGAAAGCCAAGACTGCCCTAATGAGTATTATGAGCCCAACTACGTAGTACATCCTTTTCATTCATTCTGGCGTGTCTTAATAATTAATATGCTCACCAGCTTTTTTTAATCGGATATAATATTTCTTAGGGCGATATTTCTCTCGGTCCCTGAAACATCAGCCTTCAGACCCAAATATTCTTTCTCATGTGTGTCTAACATAYAGTGTCCAGGAATGGAGGGAGAGCCTCTGTGTGTGGGGATAGAGAGAAAGATATGCTTTCATCCTGTYCTTTAAACATATGGAAAAAAAATCCTATATATATAGGATATGTATATCAATTTAGATTTTCTGGCAGAAATATGCTTGAAAGAATCTGTGGTGTAATTATGGACTGTGCTGTTTTATGTCCTGTTTGCCTTGTCTTTATTTAGGAACAGCAGCTACAACTGCGAGATCATTTGATTTAGTAAAACTAGCACAGGAGTGCTGTTACCATAATAACCGTGGCATTGCAGGTCATGGTGTGAGAATTCTGACTAATATATCAGCCTCTTGTCAGGAAAAAGGTAAATGAAAGCAAGGACAATGAAATGTATCTGTTTACAGTCAGGCTTATGCTGACTGGTCTTGTCTGTGAATCTGTCTGTAAATCTGATCTTTCATGCTGGTTAAGGAGAATGGGGACTATAATCTAGTAGAAAATACTCTATGATTTTATGAATGGTTGAGAAGATTCCATCTTGATCTAATTTAGAGAAAATTAATGGGCACAGTAGAACTCGTGCTAAATAAATGCTTGTCTTACCTTTGCTGTAAGACTAGTGAATTGTGTGTCAACCTTTGAAAACTCTGTTGCAAATTAATAACAAGGCATCTAGAAGTCTTAGCCCAGAGATTTATGTACACTCTACAAATGTCACAGTTGGTGTGTCTGCTGAATACGAAATGTCACCTGAGACATGGAATGGCAGGATTGTTTCTAATCAAAATAAGGTAAGGCAGAAGTATTAGAAAGATACTTACCTGTCATGACTGCAACACCAGTGCAAGCATTACACCAATTATGGTCAGAAAACGTAACRGGGAACTAACTTACTCTGTTTTTCTTTTCTTAGATCTTCTGCCTTTGGAGCAAGATGCAGTTTTYGGCTTAGAATCTCTTCTTGTTCTTTGTAGTCAAGATGACAGTCCAGGAGCTCAGGCAACCTTAAAGGTGACAGTATTGTTGTCTTTCCCTAGCACAGCTGTAAGTTCTAGTAATAGCTTGTATAGCAAAAAGRCTAGTGTGCACCAGATCCTTTCTGGTGGAAGCATAATGTACTGGAAGGAAATGAAGGTTTTTCTACGTTTTGCCCATAATCAGAGTTCAGAGCAGAAGAGAAACTGAGCACAACTATAGTGCAACTCCTCTCAGCTCTAGAGTAAGTTGATTGTTGGGGGGGGAGAGGAATGCATTCCTCTCAGAGGGACAGCTGTAATAAAACATGAACTCGAACGTGGGGTGGAGGTGTCTCTGGAGGACGAAGAGAATCTTGGAGAGAACCTGCTTTTTGGAGATGGGGATGCAAGGTACATAATTACAACACTCTTATAAACTATTATTTTTATTTTCCYACTTCATAAGCTGCTACCAGTAATTTTATTTAGTTATTTACCTGTAAAGGCTGGTGGTATGAGAAAGATTATTATTGTTTCTTGAATTTGTGGTATGTTTTTGCGCTGTGAGCTCRGGGACAGAGGCTGGGGCTCTTAAAATCTCATCTTTTGTAGAGTACATCATTCTGAAAATACCAGATCTTCTATATTTCTGCAATTATTCTTGCAGATRAGTGTGTCTGGCTTTTTTATTTCTAAGTAGACATTGTGTTTATTGTACCTTTTGATTGTGTGAATTGCAGATCACGTTAACTTGCATGGTGAAGCTGGTCAAGTGCCGTCCTCACCTGAGCCAGTCGGTAGTTGAATCCCTGCTGACCCAGCTGCACAGTGCCCAGGACGCTGCTAGAATTCTCATGTGCCACTGTTTAGCAGCTATTGCCATGCAGCTGCCTGTCCTAGCAGATGGGATGCTAGGAGACCTAATGGATCTCTATAAATTAATTGGACAATCTACCACAGATAAAAAACAGGAACTCTTGGTAAGACCACCTTCTTGGTGAATAGCCTTTGATGGATAAAGTCTATATAAACTACTRTGGATGGATTTTATTTGAAAAGGCAGCTAAGCCATTTGTTATGTCTAAGCTGATGTGCCAGTCTATAGCCTTATTTTTAGTTTTGCCTTAACTTTTGACTACATATGTCAGTGTTCAATGTCAAAATCACATCTCATAGATGGAACTGAACTATGCAGTGTATTCCATTAGATTTTCCAGCAGATGGCACTGCTTAGACAAACCTAGCTATTGAAATTATTGGGGTACCTGTGAAATAATGTTTCTAGAAAAACAAAATGGCAGTTAGCTCAATTTATGGATGGTACTCTGACACACATGACTTCTAATATACTGTAAGAGATAAAAATGCTTTTATCACATCTATTTGGAAATGAATTTKAATTTTAAGAAAGAAATTACAAGCTTCCCATTAATTCACTTGGAGCACCTGAAATACTTCAGTTAAAAGCCACAGTAAAGATTCTTTAAATGAAAGTGACTTTCATCTGTAAAGAAATACTTGGGTTGCCGTAACTACTTAAAAGATAGATGACTGAGAAAAGTTCCTCAGTCAAAATCTATACGTAATCTTCTATGTAGTTTTGAGTCCAAAAGTCAAGTAGACAATTTCTGGTAGTGTAGGAAACAGATTTGGCTTTTTTTTTTCTTGTTTTGATAAGTTCCTAAAATACAACGTTCTTCCTCACCCCTCCACTCTTCATTAGGTTTCTCTTGCCACAGTGATATTTGTTTCCAGTCAGAAAGCTTTATCTTCAGAAATCAAAACTGTTATCAAACAGCAGCTTGAGAATGCCTCCAATGGATGGACAGCCTACAGGATAGCCAGGCAGGCTTCCAGAATGGTGAGTGAAAATACCTGGAGAAAAAKAGTTTGGTGTGGTTGGAAGGACACTAGTGATTTCTATGAACTGGAAAAAGAAAGTAAGCAAAATGGTAGAACTGAGGAAGAGGAAGTGAAGGGGGGGTGGGGGGTGGGCAAAAAAAAAAATCATTTTCCCTCTTAATTCCCTGGAATGCTGATTCAGATCTGTGCCGTTCAGTGCAGTCATCCGATCAGGATGGTTTTTCTCTTGTCTTTTTGAAGTATTTGAGAAGGAAGAAAGTAATGACCTGATACTTTCTTGAGCACATGCCTAATCTGCATTGCCTAGTTGTTCTTTAGAAGATGATATAGGCCATCCTGATGTGTGCTTCTCTTTCTTCAATGTGAAGAAAGAAAAAGATGCTGTTTCCCTTTTCCCTTCAGTAAAGTTACAGCTGGGGTTAGAATTATGTAGAAACCCTAGTACGAGATGCTGGGGTAATTTTAAACAGGTAAAGTACAAATTGCAGAGGAGAGGATAGAGCTTAGCACTGTTTTGGTAAATCAGTCGGGATTCTTGATTTTAGCTCTGGGCTTATTTGATAGTTTTAAACCCAAGTCTTTCTGTGGGGATGGAAGATACGTTTTCAGTAAAAAATAAAAGTAAATTTCAATATTTGTTTCTCATCGAATTATCTTGTTTAAATAAGTACTGTACCTTACACAGGCTGATATTTCCATAAAATAAGCATTTGTGCTTTTATTTATTGTTGGGATTGTTATGATCAAATGATTGGAAGAAGTTTCACTATTTTTATTTTTAAAGTAAGAGTAGTTCTGGAGATGTTACTGTTCTCTTATTTGTATTTGTTTCATAGAAACCCACAGCCTTGTTCCGTGTCCCCTCTTAGAAACTTTCCTGTCATTACAGGGTAACCATGACATGGCCAGAGAACTGTATCAAAGCCTGCTGACTCAGGTGGCTTCAGAACACTTCTACTTCTGGCTGAACAGCTTGAAGGAGTTCTCCCATGCAGAACAGTGTCTGACAGGTTTGCAGGAGGACAACTATAGCTCAGCGCTTTCTTGCATTGCTGAAGCTTTAAAATCCTATCACAAAGGAATAGCGTCACTGACGGTTAGCACAGATCTTCTACTTTAGTGGTGATGTTTCTGTATACTGCAGCAGGTCTGTTTGGTTTCTGTTCTTAAACCTCTGAAAAGTTTTTAAAGATGTCTGACATTGCCAGACTCTCTTTTTGAGAGGACTGCAGGGAAGAGCCAGTTGTAACACACTGCATCTTCAGAGAGAAGGTCCTGTAGCTCAACTAAGTGTAATTAGCTAGATTTCTCTTTTTTTTTTTTTTTTT